>JAMPIV010019467.1:90000-95000 GCA_024509875.1 Oreohelix idahoensis | reverse complement strand
TACCAACATCAGCAAAGATCTCATTAATTAACCCTATGTGTTTCGGTCCTCTCATGTTTTATTTTTCTAACATACACTTCACAGAAAAACAACTTAAAGAAATTGAAGATGAAATTGTACACCACGTTAGAACATGGCTAGCGCTAAATGAATCATCCACAAGGAGCTATTTCTTTTGTCCCAGGTCGAAGGGTGGCCTTGGCATACCAAACCCCTTCATATTATACCACTCTCGACATATTTCATTCCTTGTCAGTATGCTCAATTGTGATGATAGTCTTGTAAAAACTGCAGCGATAAATTCGTTAGATAGACATATGAAAAAACGTAAAATAGACCAAGTAGATGATGATAGGAATAACTTTGCAAGTTACGAGTTAAATGAAACAAACCATCTAGCTAAAAGATCGAAGGTGAATTGGCCAAAATCATTTTGGGTAGAACTGAATGAAGAATGCGCGCGTGAAGGAGTGAGTGTGAAAGTGGATGACAGTGGCCATTACACTGTACATTTAGATGTAGATGAAGATGTGAGTCTAACATACAAGTCAGCAAATGCTTTTTATTCTGGATTTAAATCACATAAACTTAACCTAATTCTAAGTGAACTAAAAAGTAAATCATCACAAGGGAGAATAGTGCGCGAAATGAAATGTGTAAACCATTCATTGTCATCTAGTTTTCTATCTAATGTTAAATTAAGTGATAAAATACTTTCATTTGCTGTGAGATCGAGGTTACAGTTGCTGGAATGCGAAAGTATTTTACATCTATATTACCCACAGACATACACGAAAATGTGCAAAATATGTAACCACCCATACGAAACAGTGTCACATTTATTGAATGGATGTACCAAATTTCAAACATTATACCAACAAAGGCACAATAGAGCTGTAGACATTATTTATGAGAAACTGAAATCCTCATACAATAATAAGGGTGACATAACAATAAATAAAGAGATAATAGTTAAACCATCACTTTTCAGCAGCAGTAACACCTCATTTAAGACGCATGCCGTAAAACCTGATTTAACGATAATCAATCGTTCTTTCTTTCTTTCTTTGGGTCTAATATTTTGCTGTGATACCCTGTTCAACCAAAACCCATTGAAGGGTTGCAAACGGTTATATTGGGGTATATAGTGTGTTAACATCTTCGCTGGTATCATTTTCCTAGTCCTGGAAATGATTAGCCCTGAAAAGGACTACTAGCTGACTGTCTGGATCCTTCGTCGTTGCTTGTATTTTTATGGTGTCGTGGCGTTCTCATGGAGTTCCTTTCCTGCCTTACAGGTTACAAACGGTTGTATTGCGGAATATAGGGTGTTAGCGTTAGTCTTCGTTGGTATCGCTTTCCGAGTCCTTGAGCTGATTGTTCCTGTAAAGGACCACTAGCTGCCTGTTCTGTAGCTACTTGTTGTCTGTTACCGGTTTGTGTTCTTCAAAGGCTGTCGCTATTATTTTTGGTAGCATCTCCATTATGGTTTTTAAAATTATGTTTATTTCCGCTGCTTCTCTTCTTTCTAGTTTGCTTTGTATTTCCTGCACGATTTCGGTTTTTATTTTGTCTTTAGTTTCTTTGTTTTGTTCTCTACTTTTTGTAAGGGTATCCTCAGCTATCTTTCTCTCTGTTTCAATTCTTTTGAGGATTTCTTCGTTCTCTTCCTTTAGCTCTGTGAGTTTGACGATGTCGACTTCTATCTCGTGTTTGATAGTTTTCATTTCCTGTAATATTGCCTGGGCGCTCTGTACGGCTCCTATTGTTTCGTCTCTTATGGCATCTGAGTCTTCGTTGTGTTGCTTGTTCGTCTCGACTTTGAGTTGTTGTTTTATGTCTCGCATATCTGTGGCTAGTCTTATCAGCTGGGCTCTTGTGTGCTGTTCTTGTTTACCAGTGCCGCCTGAAGCCACTCGGTTTCTTGCTTCTCTGAAGGAGATGTTTTTTGTTATCGATTCCTTCAGTATGGTCTTAGTCTCATGGAAGATCGGACATCCACGGTATCTTGCCCCGTGGTTCCCAAGACAGTTTGCGCAGGTTCTGTTGGAGTTGCGAGCTTTATAGTTGCTATCATCTTTCGCATGGGGACATTCATTGTATACGTGGCTTCCCGCACAGTATCGACAAACTATCTCTCTCCTGCATGTTTTCTTGGTATGCGAGAATTGTTGGCAGTTTGAGCACTGCATAACAGGAGGAATGTACTCTTCTGTTTTTCGACATCTATCGTCCAGGTTAAGTTGCCTTGGTCTTGAAGACCCTTCAATAGTTAGGATAATCAAGTTGGTGTCCTTCTTGTCCCATGTCTTCAGTCTTTCCACCTGTGTTATGTTGATGTTCTTGTTTTCTTCTTGTAGGCGGCTGTGGACCTCTTGTGTGGACCGGCTGTTGTCGATCCCTCTCACAACTATCTTTTTGGTCTTCTTGAATATTTCCACAGTAGCTTTAATCTGGTGGGGCAGCTGGACTTCTTTGTGTCCGGATTCAAGTTCGACCATCAGTTGGTTTGTTTTCTCCGTCTTGTTTAGAGTTATGATAACTCCGTTGTCGTGTCTTGAAACTTTAGATATGCTTCTCCTGCCCGTTATTGACTCAAGTATGCCGATTACTTTGTCGTCGGGTAGGGCCCTGAGCGAGGCCTCACCTCCAGACATCTGGGTGATCTTTATTATTCTCTCCTGTAGTGCCACGTTGGATACTGCGTTTTGATGCTTGCGAAGTTGGCACGTTCCAACTTCTGTCTCAGATTGTGTGTACGGTCTGCGGGACGGATTCGCATTCTGGGTCGTCTGCATCTGGTCAAGTTTCACCGGAGTTGGCTGGTCACTGTATGTTGGAGACTCGACAATGACATCTCGTTTTGCCGGTGGATTGATTTTGTTGGGTTTCAATGCTTTGTTACCCTCTGTCTTCGATGTTGCCTTGTCACTGCTCAATGTAGCTACCGCCTCGACACCTTGTTTCAGCGGTGATGTTGCTAAGTCTGGTTTCGGAGCTTGTTTGTCATCTGCCTTCGAATCTTTGGGTCGATCATCGGTCGTAGTATCAGAAGTTATGTTGTTCGTCTTCTGAGAACGACTGGCCACGACGCTAGGAGTATCCGTGCTCTCTGGATGCCTCTGTTTGCTCTTTGTAGGTTCTTGCTTGATGCTGCTGACAAGTGTTTGAGGGCTTGTATATACTTTCCTCTTTTTAGCTTGTTGCTTGGTGCGAGTCATTTTTGTAAATTCTGACGGCTGTGTTCGCCCTGAAAAGGACGCTCGTTTTAGTATAGTGCTGTCTTCTCCGCTGTGGTGATGATGTTGATGATGATGGATAATCAATCGACAGAACAAAACAGCTTTTATAGTAGAGGCCGCAATACCATATGACGCCCATTTAGATTTTTTTTTTTTTTTTTAACCAGCAGCACTTGGGCTTTCAGCCCTTCGGCCCAATGACATGTCATTGCGAGGCTGGGAAACCTGAGAACTTTCCTTCCAACCCGGTCAGGAGCTTCGCTCCTTCCCATCCACAGAGGGTTTATCACAGGAGCCGTTCAGGCTATTCAGTCAAATTTCCGGCCGTAAACATTTCTTCAAACGCCGACGCCCGGGTTTGAACCATGAACACCTGGTCGCCAGTACAACGCCGAAGCCATTACACCAGCGCGGCTCCTGCCCATTTAGATAAATGTTACCAACATAAATTTGATAAGTACTATCCATTGGCTGCAGAAATTAACGAACTAGGCTCTCGTACGCATGTAATCGTACTGATAATTGGTAGTTTGGGTCATGTGCATGCAAAGTGTGTGAGTGGATTAATGTCGCTAGGGTTGCGGAAATTTGAAGCAAAGGTTTTATGTAAATATGTCAGTATCAGTGCAATTATAGGTTCTTACAGAATATGGAAACTTCGATGTAAAAAACACCCATGTTAAATTGCTGAAATGTTTTCCCCACCGTCTAATCTCAATTGTGCTCTGTCTACTATATCAAACGACTATTGTATTTGATGCTATATTTATTATCTCACTCTACTAGCTGTCAAAGTTTTTTTTTATGGCAAACAGAAATTCTGATAAAACCCCCATGTAAAAACAACCATATTGCTCAACTTGAATGGTATTCCACACACATTTTGTAAATTTCAATAATTCTCATTTTTTGGCAGGGTATACCATATCATTATATGCCAATGTCTTTTAGAAAGCTTAAAATTTTTATGTATGTGTAACACAAAGGTTCGATGTAAAAACACCTACATATAACTACTTGAGACGTCTTCAACACTTTATGTAAATTCTAATGATTCTCCTATTTGCCATGTTGTATCTATTATATCATGTCTGTACATATTAATGTATTTTATGGAGAATAAAGATTCTGATATGTATGTATGTATGTATGTATGTATGTATGTATGTATGTATGTATGTATGTATGTATGTATGTATGTATGTATGTATGTATGTATGTATGTATGTATGTATGTATGTATGTATGTATGTATGTATGTATGTATGTATGTATGTATGTATGTATGTATGTATGTATGTATGTATGTATGTATGTATGTATGTATGTATGTATGTATGTATGTATGTATGTATGTATGTATGTATGTATGTATGTATGTATGTATGTATGTATGTATGTATGTATGTATGTATGTATGTATGTATGTATGTATGTATGTATGTATGTATGTATGTATGTATGTATGTATGTATGTATGTATGTATGTATGTATGTATGTATGTATGTATGTATGTATGTATGTATGTATGTATGTATGTATGTATGTATGTATGTATGTATGTATGTATGTATGTATGTATGTATGTATGTATGTATGTATGTATGTATGTATGTATGTATGTATGTATGTATGTATGTATGTATGTATGTATGTATGTATGTATGTATGTATGTATGTATGTATGTATGTATGTATGTATGTATGTATGTATGTATGTATGTATGTATGTATGTATGTATGTATGTATGTATGTA
>JAMPIV010019467.1:0-87500 GCA_024509875.1 Oreohelix idahoensis | reverse complement strand
TCACTAAACATACAGGAACTTTGGCTTTTAATACCATCGCCATAAGGAAGCTGAAATTTTTCGGTCATATAAAAAGACATAATAGTCTGGAAAAAATAGTGATGGAAGGCATGGTCCCTAGAAAAAGGGGAAGGGGTCGACCTAGACGACGGTGGACCCAGGACATCACAGAGAGTCTGAACATGTCTTTGGCTGATGCAGGTCGACTTGCCCAGAATCGTGATGCGTTCAGAGCAGCTGTAATGGAGACAACGTTCTGGAAAGAATACGTCACATGATGATGTTGATGATATATATATATATATATGGGGTAGGGCTGGAGTGTGTAAGGGATAGTACCTCACGGTGAGAGGCAGTCACTTCCTCTTTTTGAGGATGGCCTGGATCCTATTTGGTTCCCCCACTCCAGTTCAGCTCATGTATGGCTCCTCGAGTCTGCTTGTGTACGGCAGCGCCACCCCCCGGGCAACGGCTTTGACTGGCCGGCCAAACTACATGAGTAAATTGAAAAAGGGAGGTCCCCCTTAAACAGTACACACAACTGCTGGCCGAACGGGCGGATGATCAATAATATTTTGACAACGGCTTCTAGGGCAGGAGTTGGAAAGGCCTGGTATCGGGCTGAGGGCGCACCATGGACTGTAATGGTAAGCGGCCAGAACCATCCAGAAAGCAATGGCAAACTACTGGATGTACAATGCCAAGAAATCCATAATGGCTAATCTGAATACTACACAAAGATCTGGTGGTGAGGCCCCAGGCCAGGCAGATCATATTTAACTGGGGAAGAGATCGTTGGCAGCGTCAGTACAGGTAATCGTGATGACGGCCAAAAGCCTGACTGTGTTACCACGGAAAACCATGTCATCGGTCTTAGAAAAATAATCAAAATAGGAACATGGAACGTCAGAAGCTTATACCAAGGAAAACAGTACATAGTGAAGAACGAGATGGAAAGGCTAAACATCGATATCCTGGGCATCTCAGAGCACAGATGGTCGGGCCAGGGACACTTTTCGATTCCATCAGGAGGAACATTCATATACTCAGGCAAAGAGAGAGGAGGTCAGAGCGGCGTCGGCTTCTACCTGTCTAAAAGGACAGCTGCCTCCCTATTAGGATATAATCCCATAAATGACCGCATTGTCACAATCAGACGGAAAGGAAAAAGAAAGAACATCACAATTATACAAACATATGCGCCAACAGCAGCTGCTGAAGAACAGGAAATTGAAGATTTTTACAATGAACTACAAAATGCATTAGAGAAAGCAAATAAGCAAGATATTAGGATAATAATGGGAGATTTTAATGCCAAAGTTGGAAACGAAAGATTAGAACATGAAAAAAGAGTGAAAGGAAGTTATGGATTGGGCCAGAGAAATGAGAGAGGAGAACGCTTGACAACATTCTGCCTAGAAAACAACCTAGTCATCACGAATACTCTTTTTATGCAACACCCTAGAAGACTATATACATGGACGTCACCGGACGGAAAAAGCAAGAACCAAATAGATTATATCTTAATACAACAAAGGTGGCGATCTTGTATCTCATCCATCAAGACGTTCCCAGGAGCAGACTGTGACTCCGACCATGAACTTCTTGCTGCAAACTTCAAGATCAAATTGAAAAAGTCGTTACAAGCGACAAAGTAATACGTTATGACACAAGCGCCATACCAGAAGAGTACAGTGTCGATATTCAGAACAAATTTGACATTCTTATGGCAGTACAGGAGGAAATGACACCAGATGAACTTGCTAATAACATCAGAGATGTATATATTACAAATGCACAGAGGTTAATTCCTAAAAGAAGTATAAAGAGACGAGAATACATCTCAGACGAAACACTGAAGTTGGTGGTAGAGAGAAGAAAAATGAAGTCCAAAAAAGATACAGAAAATCAGGAGTTGTACAAGGAATACACAAAGCAGATTAAAAAACGAGTCAGACAAGACAAACAACAATACATAAACGACACCTGCAGGAAAATAGAGGAAATGCGCGAACAGGAATTGAGTAAGAATATGTTTTCTGAAGTAAGAACATTGAAAAACAGCAACTTTAAATCATCACCCCGAGCAATAAACGACAAGAAAGGCGACACTCTAACAGAACGTAAAGATATTCTGAACAGATGGAAGGAGTACTGTCAAGAAATGTATACGGAAATAAACAAAGCGGCAGATAACAACGTCATGAATGAAGCGGAACGTGAACCAGAACCTACCATAGAGGAAGTCCGGAATGCAATCAAACACTTAAAAAGTGGAAAATCTCCTGGTTGTGATGAAATAACAGCTGAAATGATACAGGCAGGAGGAAAAGGCAGCGCTCGTATATACCATGCATTATGCTGCAAGATCTGGCAAAGCGGAATTTGGCCCAAGGAATGGAAACGATCAATTTACATACCCTTGCCAAAAAAGGGCAACCTGAAACTGTGCACAAACTACAGAACTATAGCTCTTATAAGCCATGCCAGCAAAATACTTTTACAAATCATAATGAAAAGGATGCAACAAAAGCTAGAAACAGAAATAAATGAAGTACAGGCGGGTTTTCGACCAGGTAGAGGCACTAGAGATCATATATTCAACATGAGGATCATCATAGAAAAGTGTAGAGAATTCAACGTTGACCTACATACTTGTTTCATTGATTACACCAAAGCTTTCGATTGTGTACAACATCAGCAGTTATGGGCTATTATGAAAAATATGGGATTTCCAAACCACCTTATACAACTCATCGCACTGCTGTACCAAGAACAACAGGCAGCCGTAAGAATAGCGGGGGAAACATCAGAATGGTTTGAAGTACAGAAAGGAGTAAGACAAGGCTGTACCCTTTCCCCTTACCTGTTTAACATTTATGCCGAGAATATCATGAGAAACGTAAGAGATGACCAAGAACACACAGAGTTTGACTCATTTAACATCGGCGGGTACCAGATCCCGGAAATCAGATATGCTGACGACACAGTCCTCCTATCGACCAACCCAAAAGGACTTGAACAATTACTTCTGTCCACCAAAAAACACAGCGAGGCCCAGAATCTATACCTAAACACCAAGAAGACCAAAGTATTGACAACAGACAAAGTAAAGACCAAACCAGAAATTGAAATTGATAACGAAGAACTGGAAAGTGTCAATGAATTCGAATACTTAGGATCAATCATTAACAGCTCTGGCGACTGTGCAGTAGAAATTAAAAGAAGACTTGCAATTGCTTCACATAAGCTAATACAGATGAAAAACCTATGGCAAGGCACAAGCAAAGAAACAAAGTTACAACTGATCAGAGCATGTATATTCCCAGTAGCAACATACGGCTGCGAGACTTGGACACTCAATAAAACAGTTGCAAAAAAGATTACATCATTCGAAATGAAATGCTACAGAAGGATGTTGAGAATACCCTGGACAGAAAAAAAGACCAACAGAGAAGTACTGCACTCACTAAACGTACAGGAACATTGGCTCCTAAATACCATCGCAATAAGGAAGCTGAAATTTTTCGGTCATATAAAAAGACATAATAGTCTGGAAAAAACAGTGATGGAAGGCATGGTCCCTGGAAAAAGGGGAAGGGGTCGACCTAGACGACGGTGGACCCAGGACATCACAGAGAGTCTGAACTTGTCTTTGGCTGATGCAGGTCGACTTGCCCAGAATCGTGATGCGTTCAGAGCAGCTGTAATGGAGACAACGTTCTGGAAAGAATACGTCACATGATGATGATATATATATATATATATATATATATATATATATATATATATATATATATATATATATATATATATATATATATATATATATATATATATATATATATATATATATATACAGGCTGTTTATAAAGTCGCTGTGCAGTGAATTTGAAAAATATTTTAGAAATTACGTCATGAATGATGCAAATTTACGTCATGTTATTCTGTGTTCCAATGCTGTGTTCCACAATTCCATGTGCAGCATTAAACAACAAGCCCCAATTGAAAACCACATTTCTGGTGATGTAATCACGCCCGGGCGTAAATTTCACCGCACAGCGACTTTATAAACACCCCTGTATATATATATATATATATATATATATATATATATATATATATATATATATTATATATATATATATATATATATATATATATATATATATATATATATATATAACGGCGTGTTTTTTAGTGGCAGGAAAACTAGGTCGGTGACATCGTTATCAGCGAGTTTTGGCCACCCTGATAACTTTTTAATAAACGACTGAGTCACGTGAAGAGGACGGAAGTCGAAGATAGATTAAGCGGGAATGGCAGAAAGAGAGTTTTCTGGCTTGTCCGATACGGACGTGTTTTGTTTTCCCTTTTCATTGAGTATGGATTATGGACGAGAGTTTGCTATAGTGGTTTTATTCTGTTGGACATAATTATAATTCTGGAGTGGTGTAGTGTCCAGTGGTATTATTGTCAGGCCATCGGGTATAATTTGCCAGTGGATTGAGTTTTCCATTGTTGTAGTTTTGGTTCGCCATAGTGAGCAATTTTCAGTACAGAGTTTGTACAGTACTAATTACTGTCATGTGTGAGATTAATTTGATACATTAATTCAATACGTTTCTCGGGCAGTGTTTTTATATATTCTATACTGTTTTCAGCCGTGTTTGGCTATACTGTGTGTAGCGTTCTATTAAAAAGGGAATTCCTATAGAAAGTGTTATCTTTCTGTGTCAATCATTTCACGTTGTGGGCGTCTCCTAGCGGAGCGAGCCAAGTATTGAATTAGTGTCATGATTAAATCCACAGCATAAATTGGTAGTTGACTATACAAGGGGATTGACATAAGACTTCCGCCTGACCATGAAGGAGTCACAGGAGGAAGATGAAACTTGGCACATTTAAAGTTCATCATATTTGCACTGAATGTGTGAAGTACGCGTTTGTTTCTTTAATGCGTTTTCCCGCTACGGTGCACGGCGCAATGTACCCTATTGACCGGATTGATAAGGTTGATAACGTTGGATTTTTATTCCCGTTAATGATATCCACCAAAAGATAGATATAAGTGGATGGAAGCAGACATCATCATCATCATCAGTTGATAAGATCTCTATGGTGTTGTTTGCTCCACTGTAGTGTATGGAATGTCAACTTGACCTACGCAGTGGTGTGTAGACATGGATTGAGTGTATAATGTGCGAATGATGATAAAGGTTCGTGGTGTTGACAAAAAATGTTCTTTTCTCACACTCATGTATGGCTGGAAGTCATCGACACCAACGACTGTGTACCTTTTCTAAAGTTTAATTGGACGTACACACTCGACAGCACAGATAGTGACAAATCACAGGTTGCCATAATACATCATAGTACAGTGGATAAATGGTCTTGCAATGTTACATGGGCACTCATGTAGAATAAGTATATAATGGACTGTCAGTAGCCAAGCACTCAGTATCGCCCATACATATATCATCTGACTTCACTGACTGAGCACGTCAGCTTATAAACAATATTTCAGATGGCTTCTAAACCTAATCTCGTCTAGCGACGATTCTTCAACATAATGTTCAGCACATATTTTTCCATATAATAATATTGAACCGCTAATAACGGGTTCTCATGTGTAGCAGTGATCTCTGGACTAAACAAGCGATAATACGGGCATCCCTTTTCTCTTCTTGAAAGTCACTACATGTTTTGGTTCCAAGATGGCTTCACTCGTGAGCTGTCACTCACGTTTGGATACAGATAATGAATCTGTCCTAAAGTTAGTCATTCATAAAACATTTCATTGCTCTGTAGATTTGATCATGAACAATTGACTGCAATCTACAGGATATAGTGCTGCTAGGAATCGAAGTCGTTTTCATCGAGTCAAATATATTCTCTTATCGAAAATGGTGGCTTCGTACGAGAGTTCATAAAAGTATCTTGGATTACCTTGGTATAAGAAATATGAAACTGCCATTCCTTATCAATACGAATAAACACTGGGGTAAAGCATACACGATAGGTCTAGACGACTATCACTTTCCCCACAAATACTGAGATCACTTTTTCCCCGGCGACAGGCCGACATAGGAAAACACAGTCCCTATCAGGACGAAGCCAAATCACACCACACTCTAGCGACACATCCGCCGAATAGCCTTCGACCTCTCTAGAGACAACAGAACATATAGTTCGACTTAGATATGTAAAGATATACAGATATAAGACAGACTCGTCCTACTCAGACAAACAATACACATAAATTCAGGCCATAGATATTCTGAAGCAAGAACAATCTATTATTACCCAAACAACGAATAAATCGCAGTAAAATGGATTTATCCGCGGAGTTTGATCGAAAGAGCCGACACAACTTTCAAGGGAAGTAACTCAATAATGACTTTCCCTTAAGCACTAAAAAATTACCTATGTATAATATTGTAAGATATCAAAGACTGCACGTAACAGTCTTACCACACCTCCCGGGAAAAAAAAAATAGAACATTTTTTTTTTTTGAAATACATCTAGGAGCAACGTACAATAGGCTCACAACGCATGAATAATGCGCAGATGAAAATATCAGGAATACCTATAACGCCTAATATGAGGCTAAGTCGACTTATGGAGCGACTGGTGAGAATGTGTCTCATAAACTGAGAGAAATTATTTCTCTACAAGTATATTTTTCCAGGAAGGTGTCATCAAAGTATAATACAATTCTGGCAATTACACAATGCCTAAAAAATTCATATCATCATTTCGCATTAGATATCTTAAATTTATGATTTATGAAGAAAAAAATCATCAAAGCACAGCGGTGAATAAACATCAATGAACCGCTATGTAGTGATACAATCATTATATTATTAAATTACAAATGTGTATCTATCATGATATAGAAAAGGAACTACTATAGAACTAGACATATCAAGAAGTCTAAGCCCTAATAGTTATGTGGAATCATGTGGGCATCTTGACAGAATGTCTGCCATCACATTATCTGATCCACGAATAGCTCGCACAGAGAAATGAAAAGGTTGAAGAGCAATTGCATATCGAGTAGACCTCGAGCTCTTCAAATTCTTACTCTGTATAGCAGTAAGAGCTTTTTGGTCGGTTTCTACTATGAAATGTGCGCCTAGAAGGAATCTCTGTAGTTTGAGGATCGACCAAACCATAGCTAATAGCTCACGGTCTAAAACCGAATAATTCCTTTCTGCCGCATTAAGTTTTCTGGAAATATACATTACAGGATGCAGAGTTCCAGAGTACTCTTGCATTAGTGCCGCTCCAATCCCAGTGGATGAAGCGTCACTACGAAGAACGAATGTCTTATCTTTAGTGGGTAGCACTAAAATAGGTGGTGTTGAAAACAGTGTTTTAATCTTATCCAGAGAGCATTGGCATTCCTGAGACCAGTGGACCACATTAGGCGAACCTTTCTTTAGAAGTGTTGAGAGAGGTGCCATGATAGAGGATAGATTCTGAATGAATCTGCCATAAAATTGAATAAGACCTAACAGACTTCTCACCTGTTTTTTTAGTCTTAGGGATTGAGATGTTAAGTATCTTACTAGTATTATGGTCCTCTGTCTTTAGGAAACCATGACCAACTCGGTGGCCTAGGAAAGAAATTTCGCTAAAACCAATATAGGCTTTAGAGGGTTTCGCTGTCAGGTTGTGCTCACGCAAAGTAGACAGCAATTCATCTAACCCCGAATAGTGATCTTCCCAAGTATCGCTGAAAAGACAGATGTCGTCTAGATATGCAATGACATCTGACCGATAAGATAGGATTCGGCGCATCATGCGTACGAATGTAGCTGGTGCGTTCATAAGACCGAAAGGCATAAAATTCCATTGGAACAAACCTCTAGGTGTTGAAAAAGCCGTGAGAGGTTTGGCGCGTTCAGATAAAGGAACTTGCCAATATCCTTTAGACAAATCAAGTTTAGTGAAAAAATGAGATTTGGAGAGTCGAGTAAGTAGCTCTTCCAGTAAAGGCATAGGTTCGGCATCGAACTTAGTTACTTGATTCAATTTTCGATAGTCAACGCAAAGACGTATGTTATTGTCTTTTTTACGCACAATAACCATCGGCGAAGAATATGCAGAGGTGGATGGTTCGATTATTTTCAAATCTATCATCTCATCCAACTCTTTCTCGACCTGTGCTTGAAAATGTATAGGTATAGGATAAGGTCTAATCCTAATAGGAGTATGGTCAGTTAGAACAATGTCATGTTGAATGACATTCGTTTGTTCAGGGATGTCAGTGAGTACATCCTGAAATGTTTGCAACATAGTTGAAACTTGTCGCTGTTCTCCTAGAGACAAATCAGGAGAGACAGTAACGTTCTTCCATGATTCACTGGAATGAAGTGGGATCATTGGAAGAGGAAGATTTACATCTGAAAAACTTGTTTCCTCATCCTGTATCACGGACAGTGATGAGTAATGACCATGTGGTACTGGAGAATTGTCCGTTGCTTGGAAAATGGGTTGCAAATAATCCGGACGTTCATGGAATTCAGTAAGCATATTGATGTGGAAGGTTTTATGCTTCCCATCAATATCGACAATATAGTCGACATCGGAAATTTTCGATATTATATCGTACGGACCTTTCCAAGAAATAAGTAATCTGTTTTCCCTACAAGGTAGTAATACAAATGCTTTGTCACCAGGACAAAGTTGTCGTAAGCATCTCTTCTTATTGGCAAATTGCCTTGCCTTCTGTTTCGCAAATTCAGAAGAAGAAGTTGCTAATTTGCATGCTTCGATAATCTTTTGTCTCAACGCGATGACATATTCGTAGGATGACTTTGTGTCATCGTCAATATTGTCAGATGTTATGAGATCGTGAAGCAACGACATAGGGCCACGCGGACGCGCGCCAAAGACGAGTTCAAAGGGAGAAAATCCCGTATGTTCATTGGGTACCTCTCTGTAAGCGAAGAGGGCCGCAGGTAAAACTCTGTCCCAGTCTTGAGGATGATCCTCAGTTATCTTCCCCATTAAGTTTTTAAGTGTTCTATTAAGGCGTTCGACCATACCATTAGACATTGGATGGTAGATACTACTTAAAGATCTATCTATCTGCAGAGTAGACATTACTTGAGACATGGTATCTGATATTAGTTGGGTGCCATGGTCTGACAATATCTCTCCGGGGAACCCCAGACGAGAAAATATAAGCCAAAGAGCATCTGCAATATCAGCAGTAGTAATGCTCTTCAGAGGAATAGCCTCTGGCCAACGTGTGCACATATCAACACACTTCAAGATAAACTGATGTCCTCTGGCAGACTTGATCTTAAATGGACCAATTATGTCTATGGCCATTTTTTGGAACGGCCGAATAGGAATGTCCGCCGCCTGAATGGGTGCAGCATGCCGTGGACCTTTGGATTTAATTTCCTGACATACTTTACAAGATCGACAATAAATCCGTATGTCCTTGTTTACCAATGGCCAAAAGAAAGCCGCAAGGACTCTTGACTTAGTACGGGAAAAACCCATGTGTCCAGCACACTGAGAGTCGTGAGCGTGCTGCAAAATTTTAACTCTCAAATTCTTGGGAACCAGGATTTGAGAATGACTTGACGTAATGGAGTCTTGAACCATACGTACAAGTACGCCATTCTTCTTTGTAATCCACGATTTACGACTTGTGTCTTTATTCGGATCACCTTTAGTTGCAAGAATGAAGAATTTCTTCAGAGTGGGATCATCTTCTTGCTGTTTTATAAACGAGTCACGAGAAATTACCAAGGGATTATCTTGGTTATGCACTTCATTATTTTCAATAGATGAAGTTTGAGGCATATTAAGAGCCTGAGCTCTAGTGACTACAGCGTTAGCAATCTGCATGTTTTGCCTTTCCCACGTGGAAATTTGTTGCGGAGTGCATTCTCTGACTCCATGAATGCGACCGATGATGAGGTCAGCGATCGGATTCGGAAGAAGACATGCGTGTACATCTCCTGTAAAGAAAGGAGTAGCAATCCTAATGATAGCAGTAGAGTATTTCTCTAATGTGCCGCCAAATGTTACACATTTGACTACTTGTCCAGTGGCACGGGAAAGATCTACGAGTGACTGCCTAACACCAATTGTGGTGCATCCAGAATCAAATAGCACAGAGACTGGATTGTTATTCACTAAACCCTTATGTAAGACAAGAGAACCTCTTCCATCATGCGCGACTGATGCCGGAAGAGCAGGAAGAGGATGGCCACAGCTTAAAGTAGACACTGTGGTTGGCTCAAATAGCGTTTTGCATTGGGGGCACTGAGATGCTCTCCCAAAATCAAAAGCGGCACATGCCATATTACTAGCATCATTATTATCTTTACTCTGTTTATAGGCTTCATTGGACTCTTGTTGTGCAGAGTTTGCCTGAAAATGTGGTTTATGTCTTTTGTATTGAGATCTACCTCGGTTATTATCACCTCTGTAGTTATTGTTACCTCTATTGTAACCCCTATTTGGGTTTGAGTCATAGTTCCCTTGGTTACCATTATCATATTCATTATAATGAGTATCTCTGTAATTATGATCTTGTTGACTCCAAGACGGATAACCCTGATAGTTTCTATAATTACTTCCTCTACGGAAATTCCTATAATTATGACCACCCCTGTGTCGAGAGCCATCAGGTCGTCTCCAGTTCTTTGAAGAAGAACCCTGAAATGATTGGTTACCTTGGTTTTGATAACTATTATGGTTACCTTTTTTATCAAATCTGTTTTGAGGTCCCTGAAATCTGTGTGAATAATTGGGATTGTATGGTGTTGCTGAAGCAACTGGCATACTCTCCTTAATCTTAGTGTTGCCAAAAGTCACGTCGGGGTGTGCAGTGACATATTGGGAACAATATTCTTCCATTTCTTTTAGAGATTTGGGTTTACGCTCATGTATAAATTCAAGGAAAGGTTTGTTCACACATGACATAATCTTATCTCTGAGCAACAAATCCATAAGTCCTTCATACGTTTTTTCTGTTTTGGAAAGCTCAATCCAACGATCAACTGTGAGACGTGCCTTTGCAGTGAATTCTGAGAATTCTACACCCGTCTCAGGTACCATCGTTTTAAATAAAAGGCGATAGCCTTCCTCACTTAGCTGATATTTTTTTTTATCAAAGCCGCCCTAATGACATCATAATTATCCTTATCTGCTTCTCCTACAAGGCATAATCTAGTCAAAGATTCACCTTTCAAGTTTTCTGATAATTGATTAGCGTATTGTGATTTATCCACATTATGTGTACGACAAGAACGTTCAAATCTATCCAGCCAGAATGTAATATCGTCACTGGACTGATTGAACGGTGGAACCTTAACCTTGTAAGTAGAAGGTTTACCATTACCACTAGATGCCTGATTAACATTACTCATACTTGTCAATCTCAATTTCTCTAACTCAAATTCATGTTCTCTTATTGCTTTTTTCTCTTCAGCATCTAATCTTTTTTGTTCAGCCTCCCTGTCTAATCTTTTTTGTTCAGCTTCCCTGTCTAATCTTTTTTGTTCAGCTTCACTGTCTAATCTTTTTTGTTCCGCAGCAGCTTCTCTTTCTAATTTTTTTTTGTTCAGCTGCAGCTTCTCTTTCTAATTTTTTTGTTCAGCTTCAAATCTCCTTTCCTCCACCTGCATCTGCAATTTCCTTTGTTCAGCAGCAGCCTCAGCTTCTCTTTCTAATCTTTTCTCTTCCGCCATAGCTTTTCTTTCTTCTGCAGCTAATCTTTTCTCTTCTGCAGCTAATGCTTTGTCATATTGAGCAACTGCCCATTGTTCTAATTGTTGACCAGTCTTATCAAGGGCTTTCCCTTGTGTAATGAAGTATTCTAATGTAGCCATGATGTCTAACAATAATACTAATCACCTGAATCAATAATAATACCACAAGTTCTCAATGACTTGATTAATCAGTATACTATCCCAATATCTGTGGGTCACAAGCCTTTAATAAGGTCTTGTATAATAGTAATAATAATCAGGTACTGGTTTATACCATAATCCAAGTGCAGTGCACAGGCAATTGTGTCTTATGAAATATACCTATATAAAACATATGTCAACCAACAGAATACATAAAGTACAAATAGGACTGACAATACAAGAACGTTTGCAGAAATCAAAATAAATCAAATAGGGAAATCAATGAAAATAATCACTGAATCTGCAAAGAATAACAACACAAATGACGTCACAATATATGAATATAAATTGAGAATAGAACTGAAAGATAGAAAAGGTTAGACCAAACAAATTACAAACAAATCAAAACAAAACTAAAGAACAAAGAAATATTACAAAAATAACAATAATTACAGACTTCACAGCTAACACAAAAGCAACAGTTGTCGCAGCAAATTTTCAATCAAGAAAATTGCACCTATAGAAAACGCCCACAACGGACCTTCTATGACGTGGGATATTCTGTTGTGAGGACGCCGCCCAACCTTAAACACAACCCGCTGACATAGAAACTAACATACTATACAAACAAATAACATGTAAACATAAATATATATAAATTATGTGTATGATAGTATGTGTTGCAAAATAGGCTCAGTTTTACAGTAATGGCAAAGTTATTTTTATGAAAATAAACAAACTGCCACTTTATTCAATTAAACATTCTGGCCTTAAATATTAAAGTTCATATATGGAAAACAAGAAGATCCATCGATGAAAATAGGACTTCTTAGTTCACTCATACTGTCTTCCTGTTAACATTGACAAGAATTGATCCAACTGTTCTGTGAAACTCTATAATGTCTAATGTAAAAAATGTCAACAACGCTGACCTACATACTGCATTCACCTGACAGGTCACGTGACGAAGTGTTGACAAAGAGCAAACCAATACTGCAAGTGTGTCGTATCAGCCACAGGAAACGGTCTGGTATCGGTAATCTGTTGACTTCTGAACTTCTGCGAGGTCAAACCCAGAAAGCTGGTCCACCAGTTGATAAAGTGCACCAGAACACCAGTTGATAAGGTTGATAAAGTTGGATTTTTATTCCCGTTAATGATATCCACCAAAAGATAGATATAAGTGGATGGAAGCAGACATCATCATCATCATCAGTTGATAAGATCTCTATGGTGTTGTTTGCTCCACTGTAGTGTATGGAATGTCAACTTGACCTACGCAGTGGTGTGTAGACATGGATTGAGTGTATAATGTGCGAATGATGATAAAGGTTCGTGGTGTTGACAAAAAATGTTCTTTTCTCACACTCATGTATGGCTGGAAGTCATCGACACCAACGACTGTGTACCTTTTCTAAAGTTTAATTGGACGTACACACTCGACAGCACAGATAGTGACAAATCACAGGTTGCCATAATACATCATAGTACAGTGGATAAATGGTCTTGCAATGTTACATGGGCACTCATGTAGAATAAGTGTATAATGGACTGTCAGTAGCCAAGCACTCAGTATCGCCCATACATATATCATCTGACTTCACTGACTGAGCACGTCAGCTTATAAACAATATTTCAGATGGCTTCTAAACCTAATCTCGTCTAGCGACGATTCTTCAACATAATGTTCAGCACATATTTTTCCATATAATAATATTGAACCGCTAATAACGGGTTCTCATGTGTAGCAGTGATCTCTGGACTAAACAAGCGATAATACGGGCATCCCTTTTCTCTTCTTGAAAGTCACTACATGTTTTGGTTCCAAGATGGCTTCACTCGTGAGCTGTCACTCACGTTTGGATACAGATAATGAATCTGTCCTAAAGTTAGTCATTCATAAAACATTTCATTGCTCTGTAGATTTGATCATGAACAATTGACTGCAATCTACAGGATATAGTGCTGCTAGGAATCGAAGTCGTTTTCATCGAGTCAAATATATTCTCTTATCGAAAATGGTGGCTTCGTACGAGAGTTCATAAAAGTATCTTGGATTACCTTGGTATAAGAAATATGAAACTGCCATTCCTTATCAATACGAATAAACACTGGGGTAAAGCATACACGATAGGTCTAGACGACTATCACTTTCCCCACAAATACTGAGATCACTTTTTCCCCGGCGACAGGCCGACATAGGAAACACAGTCCCTATCAGGACGAAGCCAAATCACACCACACTCTAGCGACACATCCGCCGAATAGCCTTCGACCTCTCTAGAGACAACAGAACATATAGTTCGACTTAGATATGTAAAGATATACAGATATAAGACAGACTCGTCCTACTCAGACAAACAATACACATAAATTCAGGCCATAGATATTCTGAAGCAAGAACAATCTATTATTACCCAAACAACGAATAAATCGCAGTAAAATGGATTTAACCGCGGAGTTTGATCGAAAGAGCCGACACAACTTTCAAGGGAAGTAACTCAATAATGACTTTCCCTTAAGCACTAAAAAATTACCTATGTATAATATTGTAAGATATCAAAGACTGCACGTAACAGTCTTACCACACCTCCCGGGAAAAAAAAAATGGAACATTTTTTTTTTTTTGAAATACATCTAGGAGCAACGTACAATAGGCTCACAACGCATGAATAATGCGCAGATGAAAATATCAGGAATACCTATAACGCCTAATATGAGGCTAAGTCGACTTATGGAGCGACTGGTGAGAATGTGTCTCATAAACTGAGAGAAATTATTTCTCTACAAGTATATTTTTCCAGGAAGGTGTCATCAAAGTATAATACAATTCTGGCAATTACACAATGCCTAAAAAATTCATATCATCATTTCGCATTAGATATCTTAAATTTATGATTTATGAAGAAAAAATCATCAAAGCACAGCGGTGAATAAACATCAATGAACCGCTATGTAGTGATACAATCATTATATTATTAAATTACAAATGTGTATCTATCATGATATAGAAAAGGAACTACTATAGAACTAGACATATCAAGAAGTCTAAGCCCTAATAGTTATGTGGAATCATGTGGGCATCTTGACAGAATGTCTGCCATCACATTATCTGATCCACGAATAGCTCGCACAGAGAAATGAAAAGGTTGAAGAGCAATTGCATATCGAGTAGACCTCGAGCTCTTCAAATTCTTACTCTGTATAGCAGTAAGAGCTTTTTGGTCGGTTTCTACTATGAAATGTGCGCCTAGAAGGAATCTCTGTAGTTTGAGGATCGACCAAACCATAGCTAATAGCTCACGGTCTAAAACCGAATAATTCCTTTCTGCCGCATTACGTTTTCTGGAAATATACATTACAGGATGCAGAGTTCCAGAGTACTCTTGCATTAGTGCCGCTCCAATCCCAGTGGATGAAGCGTCACTACGAAGAACGAATGTCTTATCTTTAGTGGGTAGCACTAAAATAGGTGGTGTTGAAAACAGTGTTTTAATCTTATCCAGAGAGCATTGGCATTCCTGAGACCAGTGGACCACATTAGGCGAACCTTTCTTTAGAAGTGTTGAGAGAGGTGCCATGATAGAGGATAGATTCTGAATGAATCTGCCATAAAATTGAATAAGACCTAACAGACTTCTCACCTGTTTTTTAGTCTTAGGGATTGAGATGTTAAGTATCTTACTAGTATTATGGTCCTCTGTCTTTAGGAAACCATGACCAACTCGGTGGCCTAGGAAAGAAATTTCGCTAAAACCAATATAGGCTTTAGAGGGTTTCGCTGTCAGGTTGTGCTCACGCAAAGTAGACAGCAATTCATTTAACCCCGAATAGTGATCTTCCCAAGTATCGCTGAAAAGACAGATGTCGTCTAGATATGCAATGACATCTGACCGATAAGATAGGATTCGGCGCATCATGCGTACGAATGTAGCTGGTGCGTTCATAAGACCGAAAGGCATAAAATTCCATTGGAACAAACCTCTAGGTGTTGAAAAAGCCGTGAGAGGTTTGGCGCGTTCAGATAAAGGAACTTGCCAATATCCTTTAGACAAATCAAGTTTAGTGAAAAAATGAGATTTGGAGAGTCGAGTAAGTAGCTCTTCCAGTAAAGGCATAGGTTCGGCATCGAACTTAGTTACTTGATTCAATTTTCGATAGTCAACGCAAAGACGTATGTTATTGTCTTTTTTACGCACAATAACCATCGGCGAAGAATATGCAGAGGTGGATGGTTCGATTATTTTCAAATCTATCATCTCATCCAACTCTTTCTCGACCTGTGCTTGAAAATGTATAGGTATAGGATAAGGTCTAATCCTAATAGGAGTATGGTCAGTTAGAACAATGTCATGTTGAATGACATTCGTTTGTCCAGGGATGTCAGTGAGTACATCCTGAAATGTTTGCAACATAGTTGAAACTTGTCGCTGTTCTCCTAGAGACAAATCAGGAGAGACAGTAACGTTCTTCCATGATTCACTGGAATGAAGTGGGATCATTGGAAGAGGAAGATTTACATCTGAAAAACTTGTTTCCTCATCCTGTATCACGGACAGTGATGAGTAATGACCATGTGGTACTGGAGAATTGTCCGTTGCTTGGAAAATGGGTTGCAAATAATCCGGACGTTCATGGAATTCAGTAAGCATATTGATGTGGAAGGTTTTATGCTTCCCATCAATATCGACAATATAGTCGACATCGGAAATTTTCGATATTATATCGTACGGACCTTTCCAAGAAATAAGTAATCTGTTTTCCCTACAAGGTAGTAATACAAATGCTTTGTCACCAGGACAAAGTTGTCGTAAGCATCTCTTCTTATTGGCAAATTGCCTTGCCTTCTGTTTCGCAAATTCAGAAGAAGAAGTTGCTAATTTGCATGCTTCGATAATCTTTTGTCTCAACGCGATGACATATTCGTAGGATGACTTTGTGTCATCGTCAATATTGTCAGATGTTATGAGATCGTGAAGCAACGACATAGGGCCACGCGGACGCGCGCCAAAGACGAGTTCAAAGGGAGAAAATCCCGTATGTTCATTGGGTACCTCTCTGTAAGCGAAGAGGGCCGCAGGTAAAACTCTGTCCCAGTCTTGAGGATGATCCTCAGTTATCTTCCCCATTAAGTTTTTAAGTGTTCTATTAAGGCGTTCGACCATACCATTAGACATTGGATGGTAGATACTACTTAAAGATCTATCTATCTGCAGAGTAGACATTACTTGAGACATGGTATCTGATATTAGTTGGGTGCCATGGTCTGACAATATCTCTCCGGGGAACCCCAGACGAGAAAATATAAGCCAAAGAGCATCTGCAATATCAGCAGTAGTAATGCTCTTCAGAGGAATAGCCTCTGGCCAACGTGTGCACATATCAACACACTTCAAGATAAACTGATGTCCTCTGGCAGACTTGATCTTAAATGGACCAATTATGTCTATGGCCATTTTTTGGAACGGCCGAATAGGAATGTCCGCCGCCTGAATGGGTGCAGCATGCCGTGGACCTTTGGATTTAATTTCCTGACATACTTTACAAGATCGACAATAAATCCGTATGTCCTTGTTTACCAATGGCCAAAAGAAAGCCGCAAGGACTCTTGACTTAGTACGGGAAAAACCCATGTGTCCAGCACACTGAGAGTCGTGAGCGTGCTGCAAAATTTTAACTCTCAAATTCTTGGGAACCAGGATTTGAGAATGACTTGACGTAATGGAGTCTTGAACCATACGTACAAGTACGCCATTCTTCTTTGTAATCCACGATTTACGACTTGTGTCTTTATTCGGATCACCTTTAGTTGCAAGAATGAAGAATTTCTTCAGAGTGGGATCATCTTCTTGCTGTTTTATAAACGAGTCACGAGAAATTACCAAGGGATTATCTTGGTTATGCACTTCATTATTTTCAATAGATGAAGTTTGAGGCATATTAAGAGCCTGAGCTCTAGTGACTACAGCGTTAGCAATCTGCATGTTTTGCCTTTCCCACGTGGAAATTTGTTGCGGAGTGCATTCTCTGACTCCATGAATGCGACCGATGATGAGGTCAGCGATCGGATTCGGAAGAAGACATGCGTGTACATCTCCTGTAAAGAAAGGAGTAGCAATCCTAATGATAGCAGTAGAGTATTTCTCTAATGTGCCGCCAAATGTTACACATTTGACTACTTGTCCAGTGGCACGGGAAGGATCTACGAGTGACTGCCTAACACCAATTGTGGTGCATCCAGAATCAAATAGCACAGTGACTGGATTGTTATTCACTAAACCCTTATGTAAGACAAGAGAACCTCTTCCATCATGCGCGACTGATGCCGGAAGAGCAGGAAGAGGATGGCCACAGCTTAAAGTAGACACTGTGGTTGGCTCAAATAGCGTTTTGCATTGGGGGCACTGAGATGCTCTCCCAAAATCAAAAGCGGCACATGCCATATTACTAGCATCATTATTATCTTTACTCTGTTTATAGGCTTCATTGGACTCTTGTTGTGCAGAGTTTGCCTGAAAATGTGGTTTATGTCTTTTGTATTGAGATCTACGTCGGTTATTATCACCTCTGTAGTTATTGTTACCTCTATTGTAACCCCTATTTGGGTTTGAGTCATAGTTCCCTTGGTTACCATTATCATATTCATTATAATGAGTATCTCTGTAATTATGATCTTGTTGACTCCAAGACGGATAACCCTGATAGTTTCTATAATTACTTCCTCTACGGAAATTCCTATAATTATGACCACCCCTGTGTCGAGAGCCATCAGGTCGTCTCCAGTTCTTTGAAGAAGAACCCTGAAATGATTGGTTACCTTGGTTTTTATAACTATTATGGTTACCTTTTTTATCAAATCTGTTTTGAGGTCCCTGAAATCTGTGTGAATAATTGGGATTGTATGGTGTTGCTGAAGCAACTGGCATACTCTCCTTAATCTTAGTGTTGCCAAAAGTCACGTCGGGGTGTGCAGTGACATATTGGGAACAATATTCTTCCATTTCTTTTAGAGATTTGGGTTTACGCTCATGTATAAATTCAAGGAAAGGTTTGTTCACACATGACATAATCTTATCTCTGAGCAACAAATCCATAAGTCCTTCATACGTTTTTTCTGTTTTGGAAAGCTCAATCCAACGATCAACTGTGAGACGTGCCTTTGCAGTGAATTCTGAGAATTCTACACCCGTCTCAGGTACCATCGTTTTAAATAAAAGGCGATAGCCTTCCTCACTTAGCTGATATTTTTTTATCAAAGCCGCCCTAATGACATCATAATTATCCTTATCTGCTTCTCCTACAAGGCATAATCTAGTCAAAGATTCACCTTTCAAGTTTTCTGATAATTGATTAGCGTATTGTGATTTATCCACATTATGTGTACGACAAGAACGTTCAAATCTATCCAGCCAGAATGTAATATCGTCACTGGACTGATTGAACGGTGGAACCTTAACCTTGTAAGTAGAAGGTTTACCATTACCACTAGATGCCTGATTAACATTACTCATACTTGTCAATCTCAATTTCTCTAACTCAAATTCATGTTCTCTTATTGCTTTTTTCTCTTCAGCATCTAATCTTTTTTGTTCAGCCTCCCTGTCTAATCTTTTTTGTTCAGCTTCCCTGTCTAATCTTTTTTGTTCAGCTTCACTGTCTAATCTTTTTTGTTCCGCAGCAGCTTCTCTTTCTAATTTTTTTTGTTCAGCTGCAGCTTCTCTTTCTAATTTTTTTTGTTCAGCTTCAAATCTCCTTTCCTCCACCTGCATCTGCAATTTCCTTTGTTCAGCAGCAGCCTCAGCTTCTCTTTCTAATCTTTTCTCTTCCGCCATAGCTTTTCTTTCTTCTGCAGCTAATCTTTTCTCTTCTGCAGCTAATGCTTTGTCATATTGAGCAACTGCCCATTGTTCTAATTGTTGACCAGTCTTATCAAGGGCTTTCCCTTGTGTAATGAAGTATTCTAATGTAGCCATGATGTCTAACAATAATACTAATCACCTGAATCAATAATAATACCACAAGTTCTCAATGACTTGATTAATCAGTATACTATCCCAATATCTGTGGGTCACAAGCCTTTAATAAGGTCTTGTATAATAGTAATAATAATCAGGTACTGGTTTATACCATAATCCAAGTGCAGTGCACAGGCAATTGTGTCTTATGAAATATACCTATATAAAACATATGTCAACCAACAGAATACATAAAGTACAAATAGGACTGACAATACAAGAACGTTTGCAGAAATCAAAATAAATCAAATAGGGAAATCAATGAAAATAATCACTGAATCTGCAAAGAATAACAACACAAATGACGTCACAATATATGAATATAAATTGAGAATAGAACTGAAAGATAGAAAAGGTTAGACCAACAAATTACAAACAAATCAAAACAAAACTAAAGAACAAAGAAATATTACAAAAATAACAATAATTACAGACTTCACAGCTAACACAAAAGCAACAGTTGTCGCAGCAAATTTTCAATCAAGAAAATTGCACCTATAGAAAACGCCCACAACGGACCCTCTATGACGTGGGATATTCTGTTGTGAGGACGCCGCCCAACCTTAAACACAACCCGCTGACATAGAAACTAACATACTTTACAAACAAATAACATGTAAACATAAATATATATAAATTATGTGTATGATAGTATGTGTTGCAAAATAGGCTCAGTTTTACAGTAATGGCAAAGTTATTTTTATGAAAATAAACAAACTGCCACTTTATTCAATTAAACATTCTGGCCTTAAATATTAAAGTTCATATATGGAAAACAAGAAGATCCATCGATGAAAATAGGACTTCTTAGTTCACTCATACTGTCTTCCTGTTAACATTGACAAGAATTGATCCAACTGTTCTGTGAAACTCTATAATGTCTAATGTAAAAAATGTCAACAACGCTGACCTACATACTGCATTCACCTGACAGGTCACGTGACAAAGTGTTGACAAAGAGCAAACCAATACTGCAAGTGTGTCGTATCAGCCACAGGAAACGGTCTGGTATCGGTAATCTGTTGACTTCTGAACTTCTGCGAGGTCAAACCCAGAAAGCTGGTCCACCAGTTGATAAAGTGCACCAGAACACCAGTTGATAAGGTTGATAAAGTTGGATTTTTATTCCCGTTAATGATATCCACCAAAAGATAGATATAAGTGGATGGAAGCAGACATCATCATCATCATCAGTTGATAAGATCTCTATGGTGTTGTTTGCTCCACTGTAGTGTATGGAATGTCAACTTGACCTACGCAGTGGTGTGTAGACATGGATTGAGTGTATAATGTGCGAATGATGATAAAGGTTCGTGGTGTTGACAAAAAATGTTCTTTTCTCACACTCATGTATGGCTGGAAGTCATCGACACCAACGACTGTGTACCTTTTCTAAAGTTTAATTGGACGTACACACTCGACAGCACAGATAGTGACAAATCACAGGTTGCCATAATACATCATAGTACAGTGGATAAATGGTCTTGCAATGTTACATGGGCACTCATGTAGAATAAGTGTATAATGGACTGTCAGTAGCCAAGCACTCAGTATCGCCCATACATATATCATCTGACTTCACTGACTGAGCACGTCAGCTTATAAACAATATTTCAGATGGCTTCTAAACCTAATCTCGTCTAGCGACGATTCTTCAACATAATGTTCAGCACATATTTTTCCATATAATAATATTGAACCGCTAATAACGGGTTCTCATGTGTAGCAGTGATCTCTGGACTAAACAAGCGATAATACGGGCATCCCTTTTCTCTTCTTGAAAGTCACTACATGTTTTGGTTCCAAGATGGCTTCACTCGTGAGCTGTCACTCACGTTTGGATACAGATAATGAATCTGTCCTAAAGTTAGTCATTCATAAAACATTTCATTGCTCTGTAGATTTGATCATGAACAATTGACTGCAATCTACAGGATATAGTGCTGCTAGGAATCGAAGTCGTTTTCATCGAGTCAAATATATTCTCTTATCGAAAATGGTGGCTTCGTACGAGAGTTCATAAAAGTATCTTGGATTACCTTGGTATAAGAAATATGAAACTGCCATTCCTTATCAATACGAATAAACACTGGGGTAAAGCATACACGATAGGTCTAGACGACTATCACTTTCCCCACAAATACTGAGATCACTTTTCCCCGGCGACAGGCAGACATAGGAAACACAGTCCCTATCAGGACGAAGCCAAATCATACCACACTCTAGCGACACATCCGCCGAATAGCCTTCGACCTCTCTAGAGACAACAGAACATATAGTTCGACTTAGATATGTAAAGATATACAGATATAAGACAGACTCGTCCTACTCAGACAAACAATACACATAAATTCAGGCCATAGATATTCTGAAGCAAGAACAATCTATTATTACCCAAACAACGAATAAATCGCAGTAAAATGGATTTATCCGCGGAGTTTGATCGAAAGAGCCGACACAACTTTCAAGGGAAGTAACTCAATAATGACTTTCCCTTAAGCACTAAAAAATTACCTATGTATAATATTGTAAGATATCAAAGACTGCACGTAACACGGATCTGCTGCTCCAAAGATTTGACAAAACAATGGAAAAGAAGGAGGCCAGAGCTGTGATAATATTTCTGATCTTTCAGGGAAAAACACCTACAGAAATACACAGGGAGATGGAACCAGTGTTTCGTGATTCTTGTCCTTCATATACTTCGGTAAAAAACTGGTGTCAACAGTTTAAGTGCGGCTGCTCAAATGTTGCTGATCTGCCAAGATCTGGTAGACCAGCCTCAGAGTGCAACGATGAAAATGCAACAAGAGTAAAGAAAATCATTTACCAGGATAGAAAAATGACAATTGTGGAGATAGCTAGTAGAGTAAAACTAGATGAAAGAACAGTTTATAGAATATTACACAACAGACTGAACATGAGAAAAGTGTGCACGCTGGGTTCCGCAACTATTGACACGTGAACAGAAGCAAACGAGGGTAAACTGCTGTCAACAGTTGCTCAAAAAGTGTCTGTGAAAAAAAATTTTGGAGACCATGGTGACAGTAGATGAGACTTGGTTACACCATTATGACCCCGAATCCAAAATTGCCAGCATGCAATGGAAAACCCCAGGCTCCCCAACACCTGTCAAGCCGAGGGCGCAGAAATCTGCAGGAAAAGTGATGCTGACTGTTTTTAGGGACGGCAAAGGTGTCCTTTTGAAAAATTTTCTGCCTCGTGGCAACACAGTTAATGGACAGTACTATGCAGATCTTCTCACAAAACTAAGAAAGGTTGTGACCAGGAAACGAGGGATAACGCGCACTCAAAATCTTCTTTTGCTTCAAGACAACGCGCCCTCTCGAAAAGCACGGCTTGTGCAGCTAGCAGGCAACGATTTGAATATTGAAATTCCTCCACACCCACCATATTCTCCAGATTTAGCTCCATCAGAATTTTTTCTATTCCCAAATCTTAAAAAACAGCTAAAAGGAAATCATTTTGACAGCGATGAAGAGGTTATACTGGCATGTGATGACTGGTTTAGTTTGAAAAATAGGGTTTTCTACTCCCAAGGTCTTTTCAAGGTCAAGCAGAGATGGCAGAAGTGTGTCAATTCAGACGGTGGCTATATTGAAAAGGAATAAACACTATACAAAATTTCAGCTCTCTGTGACATGTCCTTCCTGGTCAGGCCCAAGACTTATGTCAATCCCCTTGTGTATATATATATATATATATATATATATATATATATATATATATATATATATATATATATATATATATATATATATATATATATATATTCATTCATAACCCTCCACTCCCAAAGGAGCATAGGCCTTGAACAAACATATGCCTAGTCTTCCTATCACGTGCCATCACCTCAAGTTCTTTCTACGTTCTCCTTATCATTTTCATCTCTGTTTCCAGCTCTCTTCTCAACTTGCTTCTTGGTCTACCTCTGCCTTTTTTGCCCTGGGGGTTCCAGAACAAGGACCTTCTTGTCTACCCCCTTCCACTTTGTTTCACACAGTCCCAGAACCTCGATTTTATATTCCCTTTCTTCTGTTGCTATCTGTGCCATTTTTTCTTTTTCGTTAAATGTCCGAACATTCCAGGTGCCAAATCTGGAAGTTCTCCTAGAAGAAAGAAGGTTAGTCAGTAACACAGACTCCTTTCGGATTTCTCTGTGTTGCATCATACGCCTCCCTGCGAGAGGACCTTCCCCTGTCTTGGACGGCTGTGTTTTATTTTCCGTAGTTGACTTGTCCATGTTTGTTGCCGTCTTTTAAGAAGAAAGACTGAAATGATAGATTCCGATAGAAATATAGTGCAAAATGTGAAAGTTGAGACCATTGGCTCCGAGGTTGAGAACCGAGGTTGATTCTTTCCTCGCCACTTCGGACGTTTAAATTGCTATGGCCTCGAACCACCTCTAACTACCCTATGGGGATAAGGTTCAAGTATGATTCACATACACCACAATACAGACAACATCTAGCTACTGTACTTAAAGGAAATGACTGATGCCAGCTACAATTTGTACAAGTTTATTATACACCTATAAACAAACTCATATACATGTCAAATACATAAAGTGCGAGGATGCACACCTGAAACAAAATCAAGCACAGTTAAAAATGCATCAACCCCAACCCGTCTCCCACAATTGCAACCTGTATGGAGAAAAAAGGTAAGGTTAGCTGAAATGAACTACACTGCGCGTGATGTCGCCTACACTCCAAACTAGCTGTCCTAAATTCTAACTCTAACTCTAAGTCCACTGATAGCTGGAACGACTACGAAATGTCTACACAATCTCTGCACAGACTTCGGTTCTACACAGCCTATCCTGGAATCTCCTGAACACAACTAACTGCACCTCTAAACTTCAGCAGCGGTCCTCTCCTATGATTCACCAAAACTATCAGTTCTGCCTATCTGTGCTGACTTCAGTAGAGAGAATGTTTACCCTCTCTCTCTCCACTAACTCTGGAATTGATGACTAAGGTTTAACAGAACCCCACTTGATTCTGGACTGGAACTGTAGCTGACTTCTCCTAACACCTCTGAGGTTACCTGCCCGATTACCTATGACTGCGCGATGGGGCTATCGGCTTTATTATGGCCGTGAAGAAGCGAACATAAAATTACCACAACGCTGGCAGCACGCCAAATCTGCATGTGTAACCGACCGAGCGTCAGAACTCAGGATTTATCCACAAAAATCCTATTCGCTGGAAAATGTCTTCCCCTGGCTGGGAAAACGTATTTTCTTCCTCTCCTTCCACCACTGGCAATTCATGTGCGACTTAGCTTGTCGGCGAATGCCACAACTTCGCCGTGGGAGAAATTTTTGTGGTATCAAAAATTCTGCTCTTCCCCACAAAAAACCGGTACCTGCTGTTCAGACGAAACAAAACAACAGCTAAACAAAACGTAATAAATCTATTTCTAATAACACCACCTCCCTGACTCTTCAACACGTTATGCACCTCCATACAAAAAATCATGCCAACACCGTCCGCTCCTCTCCTGTTCCCTTCTCTACCTGAGCCTACAAAGTAAACATTGGCTAACCCAGATCGCTTGTTCTGCCTGACTAACTCCGAGCAACAACAATATTTTCACTGGCCCGTCTGGGCAGACGTACTGTGGCCTACTTCTTACGCTGACACTAATGCCGTAATGATTAATACAAAATAAAACTAGCCCTCTCTAGGAATTCCTAACATTCCCGTCAGTATGATTAATCACCTCAAAATTGAAATAAAATATTATTCCCTTAACATAATTAAATTTCATCTCCATCATCTGAATACACAGAATAACAATGCACAATCAATAACATATAACCCTGTTTACGCTAGCATCTACATGCCGTCAAAAGTTATACATAATGGTTATCAATTAAATCTCAGTAGTTACAAACACGTGGTTACAATTTTATGACCACGTGCTTCTCTCCCCCTCGTCCCTCTGAACATCGTATCAATAAATAACCGTAACCAACGCGCCCACGTGCTTTACAAATTCCACCTCTTCTCCCCTCGTCCACCTATAGAAGTGTACTATAATATAATACTTGCAGCATTACATTCTCAATAAAATCACAAATACACAGACTCCCGTTATTCTGTAAATAAATATGATTCGAGATGCGAGTTTCTCTCCCGACCGACTTTGCAATAATACAAAGCGGTGATATCTCAACTTTTAAACCCTGCCGCTATTCCTGCAATAAGGAAGTAAATGGACCTCTTAAGTTTCTCAAGTCTATCACAAAGATCGTATTTGATGGCTCTGGCTTTAAGAATTAACATTAAACTTAAACTGCCCAAAGAAACTTAAATGATCGGCCTAGGCCTAGAAAAATTAAATAAAGTCCTCACGCAAAAATTCATGCTTACCAAATCTCGAATGTCCTACTGATGGCAATCGACTTGACTCTGGCAACCGGCTTGGCAATTTTTCATTAAAAGAGAAAGAGGCTATGAAATATAGGCCTTTTTATAATCAAGACCCCCACGCGCCGACTTCATGACGTCATATGCGCGGCGTGGTTCTTAAGCCAATGGGAGCTCTGCATTTCAACTGCAGTTAGCTCTCAGCCAATCAGAACCTTAGATCATGCTGATGCAACGTACATGAGTTTTTGACAAAGAAACGGGATTAAGCCTAGCCCTCTAGTGGCAATGAAACAAAATTGGCCAAAATATATATATATATAAAATCCCGAAAAATGTGTCTAGCTGCATGCCTATCTTTAAAAAAAGACAATCTGGTGCCAATCCTGATCTAGCATCTATAATCTTTCTTCTAGAAAAATACTGTCTAATTCCCTACACCCCCATTCTAAACACATAAAGAAGAACCATAAAGCAGATGAGATCAAACTCCCTCGTGATCTCATCTTGAAAAAACGTAAATAATAGAAGGAGAAGAAACATGGAGAAGGATTACCTGTAATCCCTCCTAAAAATATAGTGAACAAATTGCAAGGAGAAAAAGACATGGGCCATTTGAAAGACAGAATCTCAGTACTTTCGTCACATCACTCCCCCCTTCGAAGATTGAGCAACGATCTCATTACTGAAATCTCTGTGTTTCACACTGGCCCATTTTCCTGTCTACCAAGCTGTCTGTGAGCCCTTCCTCCTTTGCGTTTGCTCCTTCTTCCTCTCCTAGAATGAGCTCCTATGCTCCGTTGGGAGAGTTGATCTCTCTTCAGACCTGTGCCGTCTAATGGCAGGTCTGAACTTTCCCTTGCTATGACCGTCAAAAGGCTGTCCTGGTCATCTGATGTGACCGGCGGGCGCTGTGGCGATCTGGCGATGGCGACTTCCTCGCTGCGCGTCAGCAGGTTTGTGAACGCTGGTACAGTGCGAGAACGATGCAACGTCTCGGGTTCCTCTGGTGTAGAGCCTCCGATTTCTTGCTGGGTGTCTATTGGATCACGATCGACCTCAATAGCTTCTACCTTTGAAGAAAGGTAGGTAAGATCTGCCCCTGGCAGTGGTTCTGGACTCGCTCTTCCCTTACCAACATGAAGCGGGACAAAGCTCTCCAAAATAGCTCCTTGCAAATGCGTAAGGTCGCTTTTCTCACTCTTTTCTGGCCTGAAAAGTTGGTGAGATGAAACTGTAGACCACGGGAGCTCTCCGTCTAACACCCTGGTTCTACCTTCAACCTTGCCCTTCCCTGTGAGAGTTACTGGCGTCAGTTGGAATGTGTCCTGCAGTGACACTTGACGGTTTAAGATCCCGTTAGATCGCGGAGAATCTGAGATAAAGCTCTCAGTGACTGGTTCCAATGTTCCGTGAAACGAATTGGAAAAGATAGCCAATTTTTCAGGCTGCTCGTTACAAGAGTCGTTTCCTGTAAACGAGATACGAGAGTTGTGGGGCCCATCTCCGTTTATAGGCAAACGGATACTCAGATCACTGTCCTCCTCCGTTTGAGTAAAGTGCTGGTCGGATGGGGCTCCAGGGCTGGTTGGAACTATATGCTCGCTCAGACCACTATCTTGTGCCCTATGAAGATGGCGCTGGTCGTTGACATATGTAATACCTCTCTTGTCAGTATGTCTCTCATTTGAGGAAGCTAATACCATCGGGAGCCTTATTCCCGACAACAAAGAGTGTACTTCCGGAATCAGAGGCGTCGTCACCACTGTTTGGCCGCTTGGCTGAACAGGGCTGGCGGGCGAATTTGCCTCTGCAATTAACATATCACTGTCGTCAGAGGCGTTGCATCTCTCCTTGGCACGACAGCTATGTTTGAGCTCGCTCGGGGCTCCGTGAATTAGGGGTTCTCCTTTTTCACTTATCTGGCCTGCAGTAGGCCCCCTTGCATCAGCAAAGATCGGTGTGGTCGGGTTCCCCAAAACTAAATATGGGTTGCCGAGAATGAAGTCATAGGCGGGCTGTGCCATCACAGTTGCCTTGATCGTGCCAGACACAAACTTACATTTCACCTCAATATTGGCGACCGGAAAGCACTGTGAGGTCCCTTTCCTTAAAACTCCTCCAATATTCACTTTTTCTCTGGTCATCTGCCAGGGCTTCACCAGATGTCGGGCGACTATGCTGGGGTATGTAAGCCCGCTGTCAAATAAACATGTTGTCTCAGTCCCGTTCACGTTGGCTGGTCCACTGTTGGAGAACAACTTCTCTGACGGGAAGGGTTTCCACTTCTTCCCTTGTTTCACCCTCACAGGCCTTAAAAAAGCCACCTGATGAGTGGGTTGTTTGTTTGGGCACCGTGTTGTCCAATGAGAGGTAGTCCGACAGAACCTACAATATCTCTCATTATCTTCCCGGTTCCTGACGGGTTCATGAGAAGTCGGCCTCTGTGTTCTGTTAGGCGGCTGGGAGCACATGTTATGACTGGGAGGATGCTCCTTGCGAGACGGCCCTTGTTGTTGGTGAGCTGAAGAGAAAGGCGAATGCGATGAAGATGCTCCTTTGTCCGGGGCTGGCAGGTCAGGGTGTTTTTTCTTTTCTGGCCCAGTACTTCGGCCTGGGCCGTCTGGAACCTTTCTGCAAATAGAATTATCTGGTCCAGTTGCTGGGCGCCCTGCTCCGCCAGGTACTTCCTTAAGTCCGGAGACATGTTGGCCTTTATCTGTTCGCACATGATGAGCTCTTCGAGTCCTTCAAACGATTTAGCCAAACCCGACAACTCTCTCCAGCGAGTGAGGTAATTCCTCAGCCTCTCCGCGAACTGGAGAAAACTTTCCCCTTTCTCCAGTCGACTTTCCCTAAACATCGTTTGGCACTTCCGGGGAGTCCATTGGAATCGCTGTAACAGGGCGTTCCGCAGTGCCTCAAAGTTATTCTGGTCATCCACTAGCATCTTGCTATAGACCTCATACCCATGTCCTCTTAGAGATTGAGATAATTTGAGACACCAAAGACTATCATCCAGCCCGTATGCCTTTGCCATCCGTTCAAATTTTTCTAAAAATACCTCAATTTTCTCATTTCCGTTAGGGAAAGAGTCCATCGGAAAATTCATGGCTGCCATCCGTGGCCCTCCGTTTCCTGAGGTGTCTGTCGCCCCTGCTCCGGGAGAATCTCCGTTAGCCGAACTGCCTTCCGAAGATCGGTACTGCAGTTCCAGTGAACGCAGGGCAAGTTCATGCTGTCTCTCTGCTGCCTTCTGCCTCTCTTGGGCTTCCCTCTGTGCTATCTTCTCCTGTGCTTCTCTCTGTGCTATCTTCTCCTGTGCTTCTCTCTGTGCTATCTTCTCCTGTGCTTCTCTCTGTGCTATCCTCTCCTGTGCTTCCATCTCTGCTTTTCTCTCCTCTGCCTGTCGGGCCTTCTCTTCTCCGCTTGCCGGTCCTGTTCCCTCATAATGTAAGCCCTAGTCTCGGCCTCATTCATCCCCATGCTTTTAGCTGCGTCCTTCCATGCAGTAAGTAGCTTGACCAATTCAGCCATCTTACCTGACAAATCAGCAGTACTCACAACGAGGGGAAATGATAAAAAAGGAACAAGAAAAATTTACTGTTACCTACTAGGAATATGCTGTCGCAAAAACCCGCACTCAGACTAGCACCAAGTCTGACTAATAACTACCTGAAAAAAAATTCAAGTTATCCAGCTACCCTAAACCCGAATTCACTTTCCTGTCAAGAAAAAAATTCGATTAGCCATCAATTACCTCTAAGTCATAAACAACCTTACTACCACTATCATCTATACTAACTGGAACCTGTGGAAAAAAACTTATAGCTGGATCAGTCTTAATATAGCTCAGTCTAGGGGATTTTATAAAGAAAATCTATTTTTCAGAACTTCCTACAGAGACAATCTATGAATCTAGAATTGATCCCAACAAAGATGATCCCAAGGACGACGCCACCCACTTTGTCACGAAATGGATTTATGACTAGAGACTGTCTACATATAGTGACAAGACAATAGTAAGAAGAAAGACTGAAATGATGGCCTCGAACCACCTCTAACTACCCTATGGGGATAAGGTTCAAGTATGATTCACATACACCATAATACAGACAACATCTAGCTACTGTACTTAAAGGAAATGACTGATGCCAGCTACAATTTGTACAAGTTTATTATACACCTATAAACAAACTCATATACATGTCAAATACATAAAGTGCGAGGATGCACACCTGAAACAAAATCAAGCACAGTTAAAAATGCATCAACCCCAACCCGTCTCCCACAATTGCAACCTGTATGGAGAAAAAAGGTAAGGTTAGCTGAAATGAACTACACTGCGCGTGATGTCGCCTACACTCCAAACTAGCTGTCCTAAATTCTAACTCTAACTCTAAGTCCACTGATAGCTGGAACGACTACGAAATGTCTACACAATCTCTGCACAGACTTCGGTTCTACACAGCCTATCCTGGAATCTCCTGAACACAACTAACTGCACCTCTAAACTTCAGCAGCGGTCCTCTCCTATGATTCACCAAAACTATCAGTTCTGCCTATCTGTGCTGACTTCAGTAGAGAGAATGTTTACCCTCTCTCTCTCCACTAACTCTGGAATTGATGACTAAGGTTTAACAGAACCCCACTGGATTCTGGACTGGAACTGTAGCTGGCTTCTCCTAACACCTCTGAGGTTACCTGCCCGATTACCTATGACTGGGCGATGGGGCTATCGGCTTTATTATGGCCGTGAAGAAGCGAACATAAAATTACCACAACGCTGGCAGCACGCCAAATCTGCATGTGTAACCGACCGAGCGTCAGAACTCAGGATTTATCCACAAAAATCCTATTCGCTGGAAAATGTCTTCCCCTGGCTGGGAAAACGTATTTTCTTCCTCTCCTTCCACCACTGGCAATTCATGCGCGACTTAGCTTGTCGGCGAATGCCACAACTTCGCCGTGGGAGAAATTTTTGTGGTTTCAAAAATTCTGCTCTTCCCCACAAAAAACCGGTACCTGCTGTTCAGACGAAACAAAACAACAGCTAAACAAAACGTAATAAATCTATTTCTAATAACACCACCTCCCTGACTCTTCAACACGTTATGCACCTCCATACAAAAAATCATGCCAACACCGTCCGCTCCTCTCCTGTTCCCTTCTCTACCTGAGCCTACAAAGTAAACATTGGCTAACCCAGATCGCTTGTTCTGCCTGACTAACTCCGAGCAACAACAATATTTTCACTGGCCCGTCTGGGCAGACGTACTGTGGCCTACTTCTTACGCTGACACTAATGCCGTAATGATTAATACAAAATAAAACTAGCCCTCTCTAGGAATTCCTAACATTCCCGTCAGTATGATTAATCACCTCAAAATTGAAATAAAATATTATTCCCTTAACATAATTAAATTTCATCTCCATCATCTGAATACACAGAATAACAATGCACAATCAATAACATATAACCCTGTTTACGCTAGCATCTACATGCCGTCAAAAGTTATACATAATGGTTATCAATTAAATCTCAGTAGTTACAAACACGTGGTTACAATTTTATGACCACGTGCTTCTCTCCCCCTCGTCCCTCTGAACATCGTATCAATAAATAACCGTAACCAACGCGCCCACGTGCTTTACAAATTCCACCTCTTCTCCCCTCGTCCACCTACAGAAGTGTACTATAATATAATACTTGCAGCATTACATTCTCAATAAAATCACAAATACACAGACTCCCGTCATTCTGTAAATAAATATGATTCGCAGATGCGAGTTTCTCTCCCGACCGACTTTGCAATAATACAAAGCGGTGATATCTCAACTTTTAAACCCTGCCGCTATTCCTGCAATAAGGAAGTAAATGGACCTCTTAAGTTTCTCAAGTCTATCACTAAGATCGTATTTGATGGCTCTGGCTTTAAGAATTAACATTAAACTTAAACTGCCCAAAGAAACTTAAATGATCGGCCTAGGCCTAGAAAAATTAAATAAAGTCCTCACGCAAAAATTCATGCTTACCAAATCTCGAATGTCCTACTGAAGGCAATCGACTTGACTCTGGCAACCGGCTTGGCAATTTTTCATTAAAAGAGAAAGAGGCTATGAAATATAGGCCTTTTTATAATCAAGACCCCCACGCGCCGACTTCATGACGTCATATGCGCGGCGTGGTTCTAAAGCCAATGGGAGCTCTGCATTTCAACTGCAGTTAGCTCTCAGCCAATCAGAACCTTAGATCATGCTGATGCAACGTACATGAGTGTTTGACAAAGAAACGGGATTAAGCCTAGCCCTCTAGTGGCAATGAAACAAAATTGGCCAAAATATATATATATAAAATCCCGAAAAATGTGTCTAGCTGCATGCCTATCTTTAAAAAAAGACAATCTGGTGCCAATCCTGATCTAGCATCTATAATCTTTCTTCTAGAAAAATACTGTCTAATTCCCTACACCCCCATTCTAAACACATAAAGAAGAACCATAATGCAGATGAGATCAAACTCCCTCGTGATCTCATCTTGAAAAAACGTAAATAATAGAAGGAGAAGAAACATGGAGAAGGATTACCTGTAATCCCTCCTAAAAATATAGTGAACAAATTGCAAGGAGAAAAAGACATGGGCCATTTGAAAGACAGAATCTCAGTACTTTCGTCACATATATGGTGTCTCTAAAAGTGTTAAGCCTTATTTATTTATAGGACTCTAGTAACAGAGTGAAGTAAGTTAACCACATTCGTTCACGCATACCTCTTCAACATGCATGCAATGATATCTGGAGTCATCTTTATCTGACCACCAGCTATGCACTATGCTACTATATACATATGTGGAAGTGAACCTATGTTTTGATGCTAATTAAGCCCTCATTGACTCCTGAAATAATCCACACACTTCCCCTGTAGTGAAATATGTAGTGAACCCAGCATTGCAATTTATGTGTGGAGAAGTCACTTGAGCCCCAGTTGTGTTTCTTTGGCTTTGATCTAGTTTGCTGTATATAAGAGGATCTCATTATCAATTTAGTTATAGGTAAGGGTAGCTGAGAAGTGGCTCTCTATAGCACGTGACAATTCCTTCTGAGAGCCCAGAACAAGAGCACAGTATTTTAGCTCTGCTTAGGTGGAGAGCTTCTTTGAAAGGCGGGAAATGCACAGTATGCATCATCATCATCATCAGTTGCCATCTCCACAACGAAGGTTGGCTGTAATGGACAGTATGCAACACGCTTCTTACTCCTAGTTTGAGACCAGATGTGGAGATCCCTTAACACATTAACTACCGAATTGAAAAACACACTGTGGCGGAATTAAATTTTTTCCCATTTTCATCCTGTAGGTGTTTGCACAAAGTAAGCTGTAGTTTTCGTAATTGTTTGCAGATTTTTATGAATTACGTCATTTTAAAGATAAATGAATGTACTATTACAATAAATACCGGTTGTAACTCTAATAGAGACTGTTGCTATTTAACGGCCCTCCGATGGCCGAGAACTTGCAATATTTTCACAATTATAACTGCTTGCGCCCCATCTCTATCAAAATCACAATTTCAATCAATGTGCACACCGTTTTCACTCTTCTCCTCATCGCTAGATCTATCAGTCATTTGTTGAAATACGTTTCTATCCTATTCAGCCGTTAGACGAGATGTACACGCATTTTTTGTAGTCCTATCACTAGTTGCCACGGTAAACAGTTTTACACGATTTGGTAACTAACCCAAAACGCTGACAAATATGAACATAATATCAATTTTCCAGTGTTCTACAACAACCATGCTTTGGGAATTTGTTTTCCGGTGGCAACGTAAAATCTCGAACCAGATTAGAAAGTGTTTCTGTACATTTTTCATTCGTTTTACTACTAAAATAAGATTGGCGCTCTGAGCGGCTTGTGGTCCAAATGTGATTATTTTGTGAGCCGCTGACAGCGGCTTGCGGTAGTTAATTAATGTGTTAAATGTACGCTAAGCTGAAGATCTGAGATGGTGAAGTATACATTAAAATCATATTGAGTTCGTGCTTTTTAATCTTTTGTAATAATATCAATTTAATATCATATGTTTGTTTGAATATCTTTATATTAATGCGATATCTTTTTGTGTATATGCCTATTTTGTTTGATCTGCAGCTAATACCGTTTTTGTATATGCTTTCTTCTTCTCCCTCTCATGTCAGAGTATGTTAGCATTTATTGTTAAAAAAACGGTCCAATTAAGGATAAACCCCCAAAATGAAAAACACAGAATTATAAGTTAATAGCTATATCTGGTCATTTATACATGCAAAATGACTGAAAAAAATACAAAACATTGAGGTAAATACTAAAAACTTGCAGGCTATGGCGGAAAAACAGTGGAAAAAAAGGCAAATTTTAGCTTTTTTGGGTATTTTGTTGCCCAAGATATCTTAAATGTGAGTACAACTTGAGTTATGAAATTTGGCTGTTTCATTTGATAATATATGATGATGATTGTATACTAAAATAATTTTGATTGGTTTGATATCTGAGTTTTTTTGGATTTTAACATACCAATCGAAAAATAGTTGAAATTTTTAAGGGGGGTATCTTAGCTATTTCTTAACAGTTTTGTAGTTTGTTACCATATATCCTTTATGTTAGTTCATTTTTATGGGCACTACATGTACAGCCTATGGCCCTAAATTTACTACAGTATCACTAATAGTTTTTGAAAAATCATGGGCAGCGTGCCCCCATTTTGTGAAAAATGAGGTTTTGAGAAAATTAAGAAAATAGGGAGGAATTACATTTTTACACAAAATTTACTCACCTTCGTATCCCCCTGCTACGTAGGAATCATCTCTGGTATTTTCCTTTATTGATTCCATGGACCGTGTCATACTTCGCAGCTTACTTTTCATTAAATTCTTCATTTCAGCAGAATGAGTGCGCTTTTCACCAGTTTCCGAAAAAATACATCCTTGCTCTGGTAGACATGTACATATAAGAGAAAGCGATTGCTCTACCCTCAGCAGACTCAGTACATGTAGGAGAGGCTTTGTTCTCAATAATCACAAGATTAGGATACACTTATCATATATTAACTGACAATGGTTCACAGTTCAGTGGGAAACTGATAGAGGAAGTTTTTAGTATTTCTTAACGTATACTCGTCCGCTCATTTTTTCATCCACAATCCAATAGACAAGTGGAAAGATTTAACGGGGCTCTACTTACAATTTTGCGGAAGCTAGTACAGGAGAAACCAGAATCCTGTGATTCATTCTTACCTGCATCTTTATTTGCGTATAAGGTGGTGCCCTACCACTCTACTGAAATACCTCCAGCCACGTTATTATTTGGACGACCCTTCAAAGGACGCCATGGTTAAAAAAAATTAGCCAGTCAAAATTATTTTTACGCATGAAACTATGTTTGGAAAACTTTAATTCTGTTTGCTTCAGGGAAATGAATACCGAAAATTAAAATCCATGCATTAGAAGCGAAGTTATACCAAGTTGTATATTTTGCATATATAATTAGGTGAAAATACACTTACCTGACGTACTTTAAACATTCATATAAAATCATCCACAAAGGTTTTAGTGAAAATAAACATACATAAATGTGCGCAAATGAATGTATTTTCCAGTGCAATATATATCTAAAATTTGATATTTTCAATTAAATTCTTCATTTTTGGGGGTTAAACCTCCCCTTAAATGTAAGCTAAGCTGGAGATCTGAGATGGTGAAGTATACATTAAAATCATATTGAGTTCGTGCTTTTTAATCTTTTGTAATAATATCAATTTAATATCATATGTTTGTTTGAATATCTTTATATTAATGCGATATCTTTTCGTGTATATGCCTATTTTGTTTGATCTACAGCTAATACATGTTTTGTATATGCTTTCTTCTTCTCCCTCTCATGTCAGTGTATGTTAGCATTTATAGTTAAAAAAACGGTCCAATTAGAGGTTAAACCCCCAAAATGAAAAACAAAGAATTATAAGTTAATAGCTATATCTGGTCATTTATACATGCAAAATGACTGAAAGAATACAAAACATTGAGGTAAATACTAAAACCTTGCTGGCTATGGCGGAAAAACAGTCGGAAAAAAAGGCAAATTTTAGCTTTTTTGGGTATTTTGTTGCCCAAGATATCTTAAATGTGAGTACAACTTGAGTTATGAAATTTGGCTGTTTCATTTTTTTTATATATGATGATGATTGTATACTAAAATAATTTTGATTGGTTTGATATCTGAGTTTTTATAGATTTTAACATACCAATCGAAAAATAGTTGAAATTTTAAAGGGGGGTATCTTAGCTATTTCTTAACAATTTTGTAGTTTGTTACCATATATCCTTTATTTTAGTTCATTTTTATGTACACTACATGTACAGCATATGGCCCAAAATTTACTACAGTATCACTAATAGTTTTTGAAAAATCATGGGCAGCGTGCCCACATTTTGTGAAAAATGAGGTTTTGAGAAAATTAAGAAAATAGGGAGGAATTACACTTTTACACAAAATTTACTTCCCTCAGTATCCCCATGCTATGTAGCAATCATCTCTGTTATTTTCCTTTATTTATTCCATGGGCCGTGTCATACTTCGCAGCTTACTTTTCATTAAATTCTTCATTTCAGCAGACTTTGTGCTCTTTTCATCAGTTTCCGAAAAATACATCCTTTCTCTGATAGACATGTACTATGTGGGGGAAAGCGATTGCTCTACCCTCAGCAGACTCAGTACATGTAGGAGAGGCTTTGCTCTCAATAATCGCAAGATTAGGATACCATTATCATATATTAACTGACAATGGTTCACAGTTCAGATGGAAACTGATAGAGGAAGTTTTTAACATATACTCGTCCGCACATTTTTTCATCCACAATCCAATAGACAAGTGGAAAGATTTAACGGGGCTCTACTTACATTTTTACGGAAGCAAGCACAGGAGAAACCAGAATCCTCTGATTCGTTCTTACCTGCAGCTTTATTTGCGTATAAGGATGTGCCCTACCACTCTACTGAAATACCTCCAGCCACGTTATTATTTGGACGACCCATTAAAGGACCCCATGGTTAAAAAAAATTAGCCAGTCAAAATTATTTTTACACATGAAACTATGTTTGAAAAAACTTTAATTCTGTTTGCTTCAGGGAAATGAATACCGAAAATTAAAATCCAAGCATTAGAAGCGAAGATATACCAATTTGTTTATTTTGCATATATAATTAGGTGAAAATACCCTTACCTGACATACTTTAAAAATTCTTATAAAATCATCCGCAAAGGTTTTAGTGAAAAAAACATACATAAATGTAGGCAAATGAATGTATTTTCCAGTGCAATATATACTGGTATCTAAAATTTGATATTTTCAATTAAAGTCTTCATTTTTGGGGTCTAAACCTCCCCTTAAATGTAAGCTAAGCTGGAGATCTGAGATGGTGAAGTATACATTAAAATCATATTGAGTTCGTGCTTTTTAATCTTTTGTAATAATATCAATTTAATATCATATGGTTTTCCAACAAAATATGTGAATATAATCAAAGCGCTATATGACAATGCAAGATGTTGTGTTAGAACAAATAAAGGGAATACAGAATGGTTTACAGTAGAAACAGGGGTGAAACAAGGCTGTATTATGTCACCACTACTTTTTTGTACAGCTATTGATTGGGTTATGAGAAACTATACCCACAATGAACAATTGGGTATAAAATGGACAAATGGAAAATTCCTGGGGGACCTGGATTTCGCAGATGATGTAGCATTCTTAAGTTCAACACCAAGACAATCCCAAGAAGCAATAAATAATTTGTGTCATCTCTCGGTTAAAATAGGTCTCCAAATAAATGCCTCTAAAACTAAAGCTATGAACTTTTCTAACGAGACCTTTGATATCATCTTGAACGGGGAAAAACTACAGAAAGTTGAAAGTTTCAATTATTTAGGCAGTAAAATGACTCAGGATGGTGACACAACAAGAGAAATCCATACTAGAATTGCTTTGGCAGCTAGCGCCTTCAATAGATTATCTAACATTTGGAAATTACGATCATTGAATATACATACCAAGCTTCGTCTGTTTAATTCAAATGTTATCTCAGTGTTAACATACGGCTGTGAGAGTTGGAAAATAACAAAATCATTGGAGAACAAGCTGAATACATTCGAGAACAAATGTCTTAGAAAACTCATGAACATCAGTTGGAAAGAATTCAAGACTAATCGACAAATAAGAGAAGACTCTAGGCAGAAATATGTCTCTGACTATATAAGGAAAAGACGATGGTCATATATCGGTCATGTCCTACGAATGCAAAACAACAGAATACCACTACAGGCGCTCACTTGGGTTCCTGAGGGTAAGAGGAAAAAAGGAAGACCAAAAGAAACACTCAGAAGAACAATAATAAGAGAAGGAAGAACGTTGGGCCTAAATAATGTGCAAGAGCTAAGAGGAGTGGCGTCGCAACGAACAAACTGGAGAGCACTGGTTTCTGCCTGATGCGCCGTGTTTGGTGCTTAAAGAATTTATTATTATTATTATTAATATCATATGTTTGTTTGAGTATCTTTATATTAATGCGATATCTTTTTTGTGTATATGCCTATTTTGTTTGATCTACAGCTAATACATGTTTTGTATATGCTTTCTTCTTCTCCCTCTCATGTCAGGGTATGTTAGCATTTATAGTTAAAAAACGGTCCAATTAGCTGCCAGGAAAAATGGAATTTGAAAGAAGGCAGTCTTACGGTAAAATGAAAAACGTAAAACTAGATCCTTGCATGATAACGTGTATCTAGGTGTGGTGTATATGCCACGGAACATTCTTCCATTACTCAGCAGTGATGGTCCAACAGTGGCCAAAATTTAGAGTGTCTTCCTAGGTATCTACCTTTCGCTCAAGATTACTCCTGGCAGAGTTCTAGATACAAAGATGATGATGCTTCTGACTCGAGTGAGTCTTCATAAAATAATTCAGAAATCAAGAACAATGCAGAACTGGACTGAGCAACTGTTAACTTTATATCTGCCCGCCGCCTTTTATGAAGAACAATTGTGTATTTTAGTTCGTTCAAACCCCCTACTTATTTAATTGAGTAAAATACTACTTAAATAGCTCTGTTGTAAGCATTTAAAATGACTGAAACATATGGGTGCAGTTCACTCAAACTACTTACAACAACTATAAATTTGAATATTTACAGGTAACAAAATGTATTGCTCAATTATCGTTAAAACTGTAAAATAAATAATGGTAGAGCGAATTTAGATACTCTTTAACATTTCTTCACAGGTGGTAATCTTATTTGAAAAAAAAATGTTTTCTGGTTTGTAAATAGCGTCAAGCTTGCAGCTTTGAATGTTTACTTACCTGCAAGTAAAATATCGGTTTGTTTATGCTCCAGTCAATGCTTGTTCTTTGCAGGTTACGGACTGGTTCACTCGTCACTGGTCAAGTCTGGTGGCTGCAACACGCATCTCGTAGTATTGTGGGGCACATACAAAAATGAATCAGTGTGTATTAAGACATGTGTGCTGTCAGTGTCTAGCTTTGACTGCAGGCCACGTATACCACTCACGTGTTCCAGAAATAGCACCACCAATTAGTACCACCGACTAGTATTATGAAATAAGAGAGAAACAAATACCGTCCTGAGTATTGGGTTTCCTGACGCAAGATCAGGTGCCTCCCCCATTTTTTCATTCCACCATCCAATCTACCCCATAACGTTGCCCTTTCTGTGCATTAATAATATTTCTAGTGAGAGGAATACATCCATTGCATTATATTAATATGTTACATTTATATATTCACTGGTTAAAAATAATAATATAATAAGTATGTAAATCATTTGTGTCATCATCAAAATCCTGTCTATATGGAACTTGGGACTACCTTTGCTTTTGGTTCTCTATGAGAAACCTGCATAAAGCATTCACCAGCTCTTGCAGTTGTGGTTCATGATACCATCATTCTTCTTGATGAGGTTGCAAGCCTCTTATGACTTGGACATCAACTAGCAATTTCCATATGTTAATCAATGCACAATATAGATTTATAATATGTATAACCCACCCCAAATCATTGGGCAATTCAGACTTCTGGCACAGAGGGTTAGTTTCAGCAACTTGATTAAGATGTCTCTTACACGTGGTCTTGGGTGTTACTTTACAATAGACTCCCAATATATCTTAGTGTTCAGGTTAATAGGATTCGGGATTTTCGTTTTAATAAGGGAAGAGTTGTCTTTGTGTAAATTCACAGGATGCTCAAACACTGTCTGATCCTTTAAAATGGAAACTTTATTCTAATCCTTACCCTGGCTTGTCTGGCTGTATTTGTGACAAGCTGAATTTCACAGTGCGGTACACTCACAGGGCGCCAAATTATAAGGCGACATTCAACCCACATCAAGATCGCTACTATATGACAAGGTTCCAATAAGAAATGTTGTATTTTTACATTTTAAATGCCAAACCAACAGCATGCAAGTGGCATTGATGTCCCCTTCTAACACGAAATATTAATACATCACAAACGCACACACATAAATATATTGTTTACAATACCCATACATCACATGCTAGCTTCCGTCTATTTTCGATCATGTTTACACTCACTACTTCAAAATTTATCACAGGTAATCTCTTTTAAGATGGATAATTATTCTTCCGAAAGTCTTGTCCGGTATACACTTATCTCATTTACCCGGGTTAGTCAACATTGACAGCCTGGTCTGACAGGACTAATAATAGTAGATCAGATAATCGACTGTGGTCATCCTAAGGTTGTATGGTGGATTTGATGTTATGAATTTGTTGTTAGGTATTAATATGTGAATAAATGAGATTAGCTATGAAGGTACTTAAATTTACCCAATAGTATTGTCAACTTTTCAGGGTACCTTTCAGCTACCACCCCTTTTATCTCATTCAAAATGTATTTATATTATTATATTAAATGACTTCGTGTAGTGTCTAGGGTTATGAATGTAGAGTGTAATGTACAATAATCAACAAACATACAAACAAATAGTTTATTATTCACAACAGCACACAGTACTACCACAATAACATACAAACGACACTCTAAAAGGCTATCTTATTTAAGACTATGGTCGAATTTTGTGTAAATATGATTTTTACAATTTTATTATCCTGATTCTAATTTATTTGGAATCAGGATTGACAATTTAAAAGTGAAATCAAAATAATCATTTACATCAGTCAAATAGCACAATAGATCCTCTGTCCATACATAAAATATTTTTCTAATATACATCTGTAGTGTTCTCCTACTTTAAGGTAATACTGGTAGTACAACTAGGTTGTTGTTTGAAATCATACCCTTTTAGTAATGTTTGTTTCTATTTTGTCACTTGTGGAACTATTAAATATTTGTCCCAGTTTTATTCACTGTCATTATATAGTTCTTTTAAAGTTCTGTTAGTTGAGCTCTCAGGTGCCGAACGAGAACTTATCTTGGCAGTAGAATACAGGTTGAACCTTTCCTCTGCTCGCTTGACAATCTGTTCCCTGTTTGATAGGTAATGGCCACTAGCATGGGCTCGCAATAAACAGACAGAGTCCTGAATCAATCAGTTTTCAAGCGTTTGGTACTACATTAACGTCAGTACCCAGGACCTCTGAAATGTGAAGGTATGCATCCTTCTTAATACCTAGCATACACTAATAGTCCACATTTAAGGACATGTACATATGTACATTACAAACAAACCAAAAGGGTCATATCCTTATACAAACCTATGCCACCATTTTCTTTTGATGTGACAATGTACACCAGTATTCCTCTCCATTAATAGTTACAACGCCACTGCAATTCCAGCTGTAATCTCTTCCATATAATATGATAGGTGTTATGTTCCTTTATGACAATCATACATATTCTTGTAGCTTTACACCTCTCTGACAGTCTATCACATGGTGGATCAATCTGTAGGCTTTGCCTCATGTTCGCTATAGACCCACTCATGTCCAGACATATATTATTATTTCACATTCAATTTTTATATAAAATACAGATTAATAAATGTCAATCTTACCACAATTTGTTCAATGAAATACACAGAGACGATGACTGACACAGTTTTGATCTGTTTTGTTGTCCAGGCTGCCGAGAAATTATATTTGAAAGCACAGCCTGATCTCATCTATCGCTGGTGAAAATTTTTCTAGTAATGGCGCCCCCACCACTCCCCCCCCCCCCCCCCCCCCCCCCCCCCCCCCCCCTCCACCCCACCCCCCCACCCAACGCTTATTCTGACAATATCGATTCCGTAGGCCAATCACTCTTAATTTTACAAGGGTAAACAGTGTTTCAAAAAATATCATTCTAACCTTTCTACGTTACTAGGCTATTTATGTTTATTCAAAGGTCAGCCAATAATATTTCGTCTCACTTCAAATGCCACCCAATCGAATTCACTGTACTATCCTAGCCTATCTGTCACCTACTTTTTTCCCAAAAACATATGCGATCCAATCAAAGCAGATATGACTTGACCTGACATTATCTCTGATCTCTATGTATGGTTTTATCAATAGTTGATTAGTTAAGGGACTATTTATATAACTAACACCATATTCTTGGTCAGCAAGTCTTCAGGTACACGAATCTACGATTTTTAAGGGGCTATGTCTTCTTCTTTGATCCATAACCGCCAACCGTCAAAGCAGTCAGCGGCCATCACGCCTGGTGGCGTCTTGTAGGGCAGCAACAAATTGATTCCACTTTGCTCGGTCGGCGGCCATCCTTCGTACAGTGCCCTAACTGTGGTTCATTCTTTGCATCTCAGCTTCCACAGTTCTCCACCAAGTAGTTTTTGGTCGGCCTCTCTTTCGCTTTCTTTCGGGGGTCCATAGCATAGCTGTTCTTGTGATGGTATCAGGGTCCCTTCTGAGGACATGGTCAACCCAACTCCAGCGTCTGCCAGCTATGATGGTGTGCATGTCCTCCTGATTGCACCGAATAAGTAGTTCTTGATTGCTGATGGTGTTTGGCCAAAAGATTCGGAGAATTTTCCTTAGGCAGATTGTGTGAAAGGAGGACAGTTTCGACATTTCCTTCTCTGTTACTCTCCAACATTCCGCACCATAGAGAAGCACAGAAAGTACACAGCTCTCATACAGTCTTAATTTGGTGTTGGTGCTGTACTGGGAAGACTTCCAAATGTTGTTGAGAACAGCAAAGGCTGTTCTCGGTTTATTCATTCTGTTGTTAATGTCCTTGCTTGTTCCGCCGTCAGGTGTTACTATGCTTCCTAGGTAAGTAAATTTGTCTGTCTGTTGTAACTTCTGGTTCCTTACTGTTATTGGCTCAGGGTTGCCCACATTTAGTGTCATGACCTCTGTCTTATTCAAATTGATGTTCAGGCCAACCTGCTGGCCATACTTATTCAGTCTATCGGTTTTGTCTTGAATGTGTTGGTGTGAATGCGCGAGGGGCTATGTGGTTTGGTTCAAAATTCTATCTTTTTTCTGTTAGTTGTTTATTTTTAAACTACCTCTCGTTCACTCTTTTTCCATGTACTTTCAAGCTAAATACGAGAGCTTAGGTCATTCATAATAAGAGCTTAACAAGTTTCCGTGACCGTAGTGTCCACAATTCTAACTTTTTCATCGTATTGGGGAAACCCCTAAGGCAAGGCTTGCCACTGTGCTACAGTTGGCTTTTTGTTTAAAATCAATGCGAAACGAATTAGCATTTCATCTATCCTTGCCCCTCCTCTTTCCACAATGCATTTTAGGCAAATATTTTCTTAGAACAAGGAAAAGTGGTTGTTTATGTCAAGGACGAATTTGAAAAATTGGGTACCGTTTTGTTCGGCTATTCGTTAGCAAATAATAATCTGAAGGCGTAGGCAACACCAACCGTTCTAGCAGAAAATTCTTTTGTACTTTCTTATCTTTGCCTTTATGCCCTATACTGTTATATATTAATTTAGATATTGTATTTAGAAATCACTACACATCTCCCCCCTTTAGAACAGACGATCATATGTCAGTTCCTACTTCTAAATACACATAGATGAATTTACTATCTATGCCTGGTGACTACTCTTATGTTCGTCATACGGATGTCTGCTTAAAAAATCAGCTCCCACATTGGTTTTTCCGGGAATGTACTCTATGGTAAACTGGAATGGCTGTAGGAGCAAAGACTAGCGTAATAATCTAGCATTTTCATGCCTTGCTTGTGACAGACACACAAGTGGTTTATGGTCTGTCTGGATCTTAAATGATTTTCCATAAAGATAAAACTGGAACTTTTTTATAGCCCATATGACTGCCAGACATTCTTTTTCACTTGTTGAATATTTTTGCTCTGCTGTGTTCAACTTACGGCTAGCATAAGCTACTGGGGTTAATTCCCCATTAAGTGAATTTGTCCGTTGTAATAGAGCCGCACCCAAACCGATATTACTAGCATCCGTTCTCACTGTGAATTCTTGGCTCAAGTCAGGCAATTTCAAAATAGGCCTGCTTGTAAGCTTTTCTTTCAATTCTTGGTATGCTAATTCACACTGCGCTGTCCAAATAATTCTATCAGGATTTCCTTTGCGCGTTAAATCAGTCAATGGAGCACATATGGAGTTAAAGTTTTTAATATACTTTTGGTAAAACCCACATAATGAGACAAAAGATCGAACATCTTTTTTTTGTTTGTGGTCTTGGTGCTTTTTTTAACTTCTCCAGGTTCTTGGGGTCAGGGTCATGTTTCCCTGATGTACTGTGTGTCCCAAGAATTCCAGCTCTTTACATCCAACACAGCATTTCGTCGGTCTAGCTGTCAAATTGGTCTCTCTCAGTCGATCAAACAACATATTCAGAGAGTTAATGTGTTCCTCAGATGTTTCTGTTGCTATGAGAATATCATCCATGAAGTTGGTGATGCATGGATTCTTCAGGGGATCCAGTAACTTTCTCATCATCCTCGAAAACACACTCGGTGCATTTTTCAGCCCGAATGGCAACATATTAAATTCATAATGTCCTTCCGAGGTGCTAAAGGCTAAATAAGGTTTGACTTCCGGCTTTACTGGAATCTGATAGTAGCCTTTGCTCAGATCCACTTTAGAGAAATATTTAGCTTTATTCAGCCTGGCAAACAGCTGATTTGTATCAGGTAATGGATCCACCTAACCTTCTGTGACAGCATTCAGTTTCCTGTAATCTATACACAGCCGGTGTTCTCCAGAGGGTTTTCTTAACAGAACCACACTGGAGCTGTAGGGAGATTCACTGTGCGAGATAATCCCTTCTCTCAACAGATAATCTATCTCCTCCCTTAAATCTTTCTCTTTAGCGAACGGAATCGACTAGGCTTTCATACAGATTGGTGTTGGGTCTATGAGTTTCATATCATACTCCAAAAATATGTATGCCCCGGACGGTCCGTTAACACATCTGTATGATTATTCAGAACCTGTTGAACCCTCTCCCTCTGATTTTCCGTTAAGTGTGTGCTGATTTTTACCTGTGCAGCGGTTTCACAGGGATGTAAAGAATATTCACGATAAGTGAGTGGTTCCTTTTTTATCTCCATTGCAACAGACAAGGTCAGTAGGTGTGTCTCTTCCTGGTTTTCTCTGTCCAGATATTTCTTCAGGAGATTCACATGATAGATTTTCTCTTTCCCTTTCTTATCTATCTTATAATTTGTTCTAGACACCTTCTCTAGAACTGTATATGGACCTTGCCATCCAATTTGCAATTTATTCTGGCTGCCGGGCAGTAGAAGGAGCACCTTCTCTCCCACAGCTAATTCTCGATCCTTCGCTTTCTTATTGTAATAGGCAGCATGCTTTTTCCTGGCTTGTCTTAAATTTGCATTGGCAAGTTTCCAGCCAGTTTTAAGACGAGTAGTCAGCTCGTTCACATATTGATATGATGAGGTAATATTTTCTTCTGCCTTTTCATCGGTCCATGTCCTTAACAATGCTACATATGGATTTTTAATATTGTTGACCTTTTTTCCATGCACCGGTATGGTCTCTTCCATTGGAAGCATTATAGTGAGGATTTTTCTTCCTAGAATCATCATTCACAAATCGACCACTACCAATTATTCTCTTGGGGTTTTCTTCCCACTTTAAATTCCTTCTGAAAGATCTTCTCTCTCTTTTATTTTGACCCAGTTCACATAATTTCGACCGAGGGATTGTCGACTTATTCTGGGGTAAAATATTTCTTTGTACTCGTTGCATCGTGGCCATTGTAAAACATCCAAGTGAAGACTGTCTGTGAAAAGGGGGCTCCCATTCCACTTTGTCTACATTATTAATTTTATTTTTCTTTCCATTTTCAGGCCTAACTTTGCCCCGTGATGTTTCTAGGTCCTGATCAATTTTCCCACTTGTGGGTGTTCCCTCATGTAATATGCCACATGCTTCTACAAAATTCTCAATGTCAATCATTTCCTCGGGCCAATAATAATTTTGAGCAATCTTTTGGATGATGGTACCTATTTTCTCATGGTCCCCATCTTTCCCAACATGTAAGCTCCTTATTAATTCTGCCCTATACCTTTTAGGAAGTACCAGCTGTCCCTGACAATTGGATCCAGTTCCAGCCTTCCTATATATCAGGTTGTTCTTCATATAGAAGTCTCCTTTGCCTGGAGGGGTATGACATTTGGACAATTTCTTATCCCCAGCCTGCGCCTTCCTCATCTCATCTGGAGGGGTATTTATCAGATTATCCTCCTCCTGTTTAGACTGTGATCTGGTCTGAAGCGTGGCCATGTACACAGGTCTCTTTTTGCACACTTCGGTGTTATGGTTGTCCATCCGACACCAACTACAATACCTCTTTCCTTGGTTAAAAGGTTTTCTTTCATCATATTTCCTTTCATTGAATTGTGAGGTTTTATTTTTATAGTCATTGCATGGCCTATCAAACTGTTGCTTACCTTTGTTCTGGTCTCTATGGTCAAACTTTTTAAAGTTTTGAGTTGCCTTAAAATTGTCTACCTGTTTTTTTTTATTACCAACTACCTCTGCTTGGGCTGCCTGATACCTTTCAGCGACATTGAGTAACTCACCCAGCCTCTCTGCACCTTGATCCATGAGAAACTTTCTCAGGTCTGGAGCCATGGACTCTCTTAGCTGCTCAATAAGGATCATTTCCTTAAGATCTTTTGTTTTCCCTAGAGCAGTCCATTTCTCCAAGTAGGTCTCTAACCGTGCAGAGAACTGGTGATAGGTCTCACCCGATAGTAGTTTGGCATTCCTAATTTTTTTTCTATAAAATTCTCCGTTCTTTTCGTATCTTAATAAAAGAGCCTGCTTTAGCATGTCATAATTGTCTTGGTCATCTCTGCTCATCTTGGCAAAAACTTCATAAGCCGTTCCTCTAAGCCCTTGTGATAACTTGAGGCTCCACCTCTCTCTCTCTAACCCATATGTAGTAGCTAAAAATTCAAATCTACTTAAGTACCCTTCGATGTCATCTTCTTTCTCAACAAAATGATTTACATGAAAACCCATAGCTGAGGTTGAGGCTCCCTGACTAGCAGTGGCATCTGAGGCAAAGGGGCTGGCACCATTTTCAGGAGCATGGCCTTGAATTTCCAACTCTCTTAGTCGTAACTCGTGCTCCGTCTGCAATCTTCTACCTTCTGCTTCCCTCTCTGCCTTTTTTCTTCTCTTTCTGCAGCTAATCTCTTTTCCTCTGCTTCCCTTTCAGCAGCTTGTCTCTTTTCCTCTGCTTCCCTTTCAGCAGCTTGTCTCTTTTCTTCTCTTTCAGCAGACAATCTTTTTTCTTCTGCCTCCCTGTGCAGTCGTTTTTCTTCTGCCTCCAATACCCTAGCCTCCTTGTCAGCCTCAATCTGCAACCTCCTAATTTCTTTGTCAGCCTCAATTTGTAACTGTAATTTTCTTTCTTCTGCTAACTTCCTATCTTCCGTTTCAATATACTTGTCACATTCTGAAGTTACATATTGGATCAAAGCCTGACCCTCCATGTTCATTTCCTTAGCAGTCAGCACAGCAGCAGATCGAAACTTTGCCAGATCAGCCATTTGTACTATGCAACCTTTAAAATTTCCAACTATACAAATCTCTAATTATGGCTAATAATTTCTAATGATAACCAAGAACAACCACAGGCACTGGTAGCTCAACTACTATTCAATTTCTCCAAAAGGAATGCTTTTAGTTTTATACTCTCTGAGATTCCTAATATACTTGATAATATTTTAAGAATTTAAAATCCCAGAATCAAACTACCCAATATAGCTGGTGTTAAGAGAAATTCAATCACGGGAAGCGAGACCCCAATATATGTGGTGGATTTGATGTTATGAATTTGTTATTAGGTATTAATATGTGAATAAATGAGATTAGCTATGAAGGTCCCTGAATTTACCCAATAGTATTGTGAACTTTTCAGGGTACCTTTCAGCTACCACCACTTTTATCTCATTCACAATGTATTATATTATTATATTAAATGATTTCGTGTAGTGTCTAGGGTTATGAATGTAGAGTGTAATGTACAATAATCAACAAACATACAAACAAATAGTTTATTATTCCCAACAGCACACAGTACTACCACAATAACATACAAACGACACTCTAAAAGGCTATCTTATTTAAGACTGGTTGAATTTTGTGTAAATATGATTTTTACAGTTTTATTATCGTGATTCTAATTTATTTGGAATCAGGATTGACAATTTAAAAGTGAAATCAAAATAATCATTTACATCAGTCAAATAGCACAATAGATCCTCTGTCCATACATAACATACTTTTCTAATATACGTCTGTAGTGTTCTCCTACTTTAAGGTAATACTGGTAGTACCACTAGGTTGTTGTTTGAAATCATACCCTTTTAATAATGTTTGTTTCTATTTTGTCACTTGTGGAACTATTAAATATTTGTCCCAGTTTTATTCACTGTCATTATATAGTTCTTTTAAAGTTCTGTTAGTTGAGCTCTCAGGTGCCGAACGAGAACTTATCTTGGCAGTAGAATACAGGTTGAACCTTTCCTCTGCTCGCTTGACAATCTGTTCCCTGTTTGATAGGCAATGGCCACTAGCATGGGCTCGCAGTAAACAGGCAGAGTCCTGAATCAATCAGTTTTCAAGCGTTTGGTACTACATTAACGTCAGTACCCAGGACCTCTGAAATGTGAAGGTATGCATCCTTCTTAATATCTAGCATACACTAATAGTCCACATTTAAGGACATGTACATATGTACATTACAAACAAACCAAAAGGGTCATATCCTTATACAAACCTATGCCACCATTTTCTTTTGATGTGACAATGTACACCAGTATTCCTCTCCCCTAATAGTTACAACGCCACTGCAATTCCAGCTGTAATCTCTTCCATATAATAGGATAGGTATTATGCTCCTTTATGACAATCATACATATTCTTGTAGTTTTACACCTCTCTGACAGTCTGTCACATGGTGGATCAATCTTTAGGCTTTGCCTCATGTTCGCTATAGACCCACTCATGTCCAGACACAAATTATTATTTCACATTCAATTTTTATATAAAATACAGATTAATAAATGTCAATCTTACCACAATTTGTTCAATGAAATACACAGAGACGATGACTGACACAGTTTCGATCTGTTTTGTTGTCCAGGCTGCCCAGAAATTATATTTGAAAGCACAGCCTGATCTCATCTATCGCTGGTGAAAATGTTTCTAGTAATGGCGTCCCCCCTAACGCTTATTCTGACAATATCGATTCCGTAGACCAATCACTCTTAATTTTACAAGAGTAAACAGTGTTTCAAAAAATATCATTCAAACCTTTCTACGTTACTAGTCTATTTATGTTTATTCAAAGGTCAGCCAATAATATTTCGTCTCACTTCAAATGCCACCCAACCGGATTCACTGTACTATCCTAGCCTATCTGTCACCTACTTTTTTTCCCAAAAACATATGCGATCCAATCTAAGCAGATATGACTTGACCTGACATTATCTCTGATCTCTATGTATGGTTTTATCAATAGTTGATTAGTTAAGGGACTATTTATATAACTAACACCATATTCTTGGTCAGCAAGTCTTCAGGTACACGAATCTACGATTTTTAAGGGGCTACGTGGTTTGGTTCAAAATTCTATCTTTTTTTCTATGTTAGTTGTTTATTTTTAAACTACCTCTCGTTCACTCTTTTTCCATATAATTTCAAGCTAAATACGAGAGCTTAGGTCATTCATAATAAGAGCTTAACAAGTTTCCATGACCGTAGTGTCCACAATTCTAACTTTTTCATCGTATTGGGGAAACCCCACAGCAAGGCTTGCCACTGTGCTACAGTTGGCTTTTAGTTTAAAATCAATGCGAAACGAATTAGCATTTCATCTATCCTTGCCCCTCCTCGTTCCACAATGCATTTTAGGCAAATATTTTCTTAGAACAAGGGAAAAGTGGTTGTTTATGTCAAGGACGAATTTGAAAAATTGGGTACCGTTTTGTTCGGCTATTCGTTAGCAAATAATAATCTGAAGGCGTAGGCAACACCAACCGTTCTAGCAGAAAATTCTTTTGTACTTTCTTATCTTTGCCTTTATGCCCTATACTGTTATATATTAATTTAGATATTGTATTTAGAAATCACTACAGGTTGTTTACTTATTAATCGGCCGCAGGAAAATGTGTTACACATTAGCAAACCACACTTCTCTCTACCAATCACGGGTGTCAATATTTGTTCAAACGAAAGGGATTGATTATCCTAATCATCATAAGATGGTCGCTGAAGTCCCGACATAATAATAATTGAAGGAATGGAGTGTACACAATGAATCGAAGATAGCAAGTACTGTCAGAGATGGGAACAACTAAAGTGAAGAGCACATAATGAATTATAGGATGGCACAGGTAAATGTTAAGTGCGAGGTTATTATGTCACAGTATTCTACATCTAGCAGTAACTAAACTCATAAACCAGACTTTAAATAAATGATTTATGCCTGCAGTTTCATTAAGACATAGGTTCGAACAATTCAAAATGTGATCTTCGTTGTGTTTTCCCCAGTCCATATGTCAACCGGGACGACCATGCAAGAGGGGCGGGCCAGAATTCACAGAGTTTTTGTGCAGATGCGCTTCCATATGTGATACTCCAAACCCAAATGCCTTTGATATGTGTTCTTAAGTGAAACTGAGAATTCTTTATTACACCTAAGTGGACATGATAATCAGTTTTTTTACACTAGACTGTGGACATGATAAACAGCTTTTTAAACACTAGACTGTAGTCATGCTAAACAGTTTTTGTAACACTTGAATGTAGACGCGATATTCAGATTTTCTTATACTTTAATGTACACAGGATAATCATATTTTGTTACACATTACTGTAAACATGACAATTAGTGTATGTTACATTTGACTGTAGACATTATAATGATAGTTTTTGTTACGCTTGACTGTAGACATGATAAAACATACTCAAATAATTCTCAAAAGGACCACCGAGCATGAAATCCAGTGCACAATTAACTGCACTATCGCGGAGCCCCTACACTTGACAGAAAACATGGTAATACGATTTTCCTACACTTGGCAGTACAGGTGATAAACAGTAGTCGTTACATGTGACTGGAGACATGATAAGCAGTTTTTGTTATACTTGAGTGTAGACATGATAAACAGTTTTTGTTACACTTGACTGAAGACATGATAAATAGTTTTTGTTACACGTGACTATATATATGATAAACAGTTTTTGTTACACGTGACGGTAGACATAATAAACAGTTTTTGTTACACGTGACGGTAGACATGATAAACGGTATTTGTTACAAGTGACTGTAGATAGGATAAACAGTTTTTGTTACACGTGACTTTAGATATGATAAACAGTTTTTGTTACACGTGACTTTAGACATGATAAACAGCATGTTTGCACTTTAACATTGACGACGTAGATATGCAAGTAAAAATAAAGAAAGAAAGAAAAGCACGAGCTTTGAGTTGTACATTCATTCTATCATTTATTACCATTTAGCTTGCTGTAGATCATATGTGTTCTACAAATACCGTTCCAGCATTCGTGTCCTTTACAAACAGTCTGCTTGATCACTTTGATGTCTGTCTCTAGTTCATTTCTGTGTGGGTGTGTGTGTGTGAGTATTTATTTCATCATTTTCCATATGCGGGTGTGTTTATTTCAAGCTTCTGTTAACGCATTAATTATCAATTTCTCCATGTCTGTGTGTGTGTGAGTGTTTATTTAAAGCTTCTGCTAACGCATTAATTATAAATTTCTCTATGTCTGTGTGTGTGAGTGTTTATTTAAAGCTAATGTGTTACACATCTTTTTGTGCACCTCAATGTTTCGTTATTTTGAAACGCTGCGGTGTTCAACTAGAGTGTCACGGGAATAGAAGTTGTGAAGTGAGTTGAGGGTGTGTGTTATGATTGGGAGTGTGAGTTAGGGTAAGTCCGTGGGAAGAATGTAGGTCGTGAATAGAGGGATACTGTTGGGCGATGTCTGGCAGTGAGTGGGTGCTTGAAAGGGGAAACAACTTACACAGTAGTGTATTCAGGTGGAATGGCTGTGTGGGATGTATAGTTTGTTGATGATATTCTATGTCCGCTGTATGATTCTACTTCATGAGGAATTAGCAATGTGTGTGATTGCTAGATGAAATATTTAGTGAAAGGAAGTATATTTTTGAAGCTCTACTTGATTCATTCATGAGTTAAATAATGTTGTGTAAAACGACTTCCGTGCGAACGCAAGACGGACTAACAGTTCGCTTCTTGAATTATATGTTGACTGCCTAGGTCCTATGTGTGGACACTATTCAAGTGTGTTAACTTGATGAACATCTATTATATTGGAGTAAAGTATCGACAGTAAAGTGTGTATTGTATCTGTCACTGGAGCAGTTATTTGATGATTTACTGTTGGCGTTACACCTACTAGACGTATGCTTGGATTATTTTATGAACATATCATTGAGAACGCCACAGTTATTTGGTAGGCCAAGCCGGGGGTCTTGATGTAGACAATAACAACTACAACTCATGTTAGCAACACCCCCACAGTTCTGGTGTACATGCCTAGCCAGTGAAAATGAACTACTATAATTAATTACAGCATTCAATCAGCATTTATGTTTACACTGATTCCAACGATCTAACTGATGGTATCTTGTCTTGTTAACTTTGATGGCCTCAGTATCTACCAATTTCAAATACTAATAGATCTGCTATAGTTTTAGAGTGCACACATGAAAGTACCAACAGTGTGCAACGCCGGCGAAACAACGACTTCAGCAAATTGGGACAACAGAGGTAAAAAAACATTTTTTCGTAAATATACCAGGGTGGGTATACCAAATACCTCAACGCATCGTTGATGTCAAATATTGAGTCATATTGCAGAACAGAACGACATTGTGTTTCAAGAACTGTATGAAAAACGGCATTAAAAGTGTATTCTCCACATTTCAAGTTCTACTCGGTAGCAGTGAAAATACCCACAGTCTTCGAGCAATAGTGCCTTAGCTAGGAGTGTAGTCTACAACAAAGACAGTTAATGAAAGGAGCCACCATAGGGTTTTTCCACGGGGATGCGTTGGTCCAGTAGGAGAACATAAATAAGATAAGTGGTTTAATGTTTTGTGGCATAAGTCCTTCCTATATTTTACGTGGTAGAGCTCCTTCTTTATGTCTGTATAGGTTATATGTTTCTATGTTTTATGTTTTGTTTTGGTCTTTTATGGGGATTTTGGAATACCTCTTAGGACGGTCCCAAAATCAAAATGTCTGTAAGGCCAGCGTATAATTCTTTCTAAGTGAGGCCCAGCGAAAAGTGCTGTGTATTATAGCGCTCACTTTGAATTTATTATATCCAATTTATGTCTTAGTTGTGATGTCATGTTCTTGATTGTAGTTCGTAGTTCTTGACTGTTTTTATATTTAGTTCTTCAGCATTATTGTTTGTAACCTGCTGCTCGCATCTTATTATCATTTAGTTAATATATATATTAATGTTGTTTGCGTCTTGGTCTTGTGTCTGTATAGTGGTAGCGATTATTTTATTTTCATAACATTTGGTTTTCTTTCATGTCTACTTTTCTTTGCTCCCACTATTGTCAAATATCGTCTTTGTTCGTACTTTTCTTACTCCAATCTTTATGATGATTTCACGATACCTGCGGTTGTATATATAAAGTAGTATTCTATTTGTTTATTACTGTTGCGCACAGATTCTTTTGTGTGGTAGTCTGTGACGCACAGATTACTGTTGGTAGGCATACAGATGTAAAGTAATAACTATTTGTCTGATGAAAAGTATTTAATTGAGAATCAATATTTCTTAGGATAAGGGAAATAATTCTGATTGGTCGATGTTGTAATCGGTTATATGGGTTATCTTTTCTTGTGTCACAATCTGGCGTATGAATACTAGCTTTACGTCAGTTTGCGTCTGGTATGGCCAGAAAACAGATTGGTCTTGCTTAAAATGTTTATGGCCTGAATTTATATTTATTCCTTGACTATTTAAGGTGATTAGGTCTTATATCTTTGTATCTTGGTATTTCTATGTCGGCCTATTTTTTGAGCTGAACTCCGGGGTCAAAAGGCTTTTCTGCGCATGCGTCGATTGGGGTGTCGAGAAGAAAGTGCTGTCATGTCGTCGCTACTGGGCTGTTTGACTAGAATGTCTGAAGATTGGTCTCTGTGATTTATTCTAGAAAGGAGATTGTTTCTCTGTATAACTGTAGTATCAGAGATTCTCCCTATGTTCATTATTAACGCAAAGGAATGGCGTGCGTTATTCGCTAGTGTGTTTTTCTAAAGCAAGGTAAAACCAAAACCCTTTTTGCTAAAGCCTAGATGGGCAGACGTATTATCGCACATCTAGGATTATTGACTACAGATGAAGATGACGTGTTATCTAGCAGCACTAGATTATTTGATCTAACCAGCCTTATTGACTGCAGAATGTATAGAAGCCCAATGAGGACATTTATGCATAAATAACGAATTAATTCTGCTTCATAATTTCTCATCCTGGGTGAGCGAAGCTCACGGATGAGAGCCATTTTGGATCCCGCCTGTTCTAAGCGGATCATCGTCAGAGAACAGAAAAGGTCCTATTATCTGATGATGGTACAGAGATCTATATATTGTGGAAACCCACTACTGTGGTTTAAGATTGCTACTATAAACATTTGATGAATTTACGGCTTGAGAGAATTAGCCACAATAAGGTTCTGACAGTGAACCATTGTTGATGATTATGTATCCACCTTAACTGACGCGATTAGTCAGTTGAAGCATGAGATGATAGACTACCAGAATATTGAGTTCTTGCCTACTATCATTCCATTGTATTTATATGCTCCATGAATGTACATCTGATGTTGTCACCCATGTTTTAAGTATACGATGATTTTTTGCCAACCTGTTCAAGTGACTGTAGTGACTGTATCTGTGATGTCAGAGTGCGTCCATCATTAAATGTATGAAACGCCAACAGTAGTCTGCCCTTTATTGACTTCAAGCTATGATTGAGTGAGTGACTTGTCAACTTAACAGAACTATACACCCATTCGCGTAAATTACATATACATTCTCACTCTATGTCAACACTGTCCCTTGTCAGCGCTTATACACTTGACGGACAAGGTGACCTATATACTTAACACTGTGTCGGAACGAGTTGACCATTCTACTGTGTGCCCAGCTCTAACTGTGGCATACAAGTAACATTGGAATTGACACACAACACCACAATTCTTTCATTATAAATCAAGAGAGCAGTCATCTATGTGTCCAGTATAACCCCATGAACACACTTATCAATGCAGTGGTATATCAATATAAAGAAAAAAGACCGCCTTATCAATTACCAATCTTCAAACTCTAAAGAAGTACGATCTCTGGTACTTCATACTTATTGTAGATAAGTATTTATAATTTCGGTTCAAGGAACCAGTAGTAATTGACGATTGTATAAGTGAGACTAAACAATAATAGTAAGAATGGCTAACTTAGAATATTTTTTCAAGATAGGACAAACCCTAGTAAAGGAAGGACCGGTTTTGGAAGAGTTGCTTTCACCCAATTGCGTGGGGCTGAAAAAATAGAAGAAAAACAAAGATTAGACGATATGGCTTGAGACGAGACGGCACGCGAGAGAGAACAAAACGAGAAGATTAAATTGTCTGAAGAAAGAACAAGATTAGCTGAATTGGAACACGAACAGAAAATGGCAGCTATCGAACTTAAAAAATTAAAACTTACAGCAACAAGGTAACCTGAGAAATCTGGTAAATTCTGGGTCTGAAAAGAAGGACCAGACATCTAATTTTAAGTTTCGCCTACCCAATCTTTCTCCAGGGGTAGATGACGTTTCATGCTTCCTACACCGTTTTGAGTCTTTATGCATGGAATTTAATATTTCAAGAGCATCTTGGGCAATTCGTTTAGAATGCTACTTGACATGGGACTCGTTAACAGCGGTTTACACGTTGGACAAATAAAATAGAAGAAATTATGACGCAGTCAGAACACTTTTGTTAAGACAATATCATTTAGAAGAAGAAGGCTACCGCCAACGTCTGAAGAAATTGATACCAGAGACTAACAAGGATTTCGGAGAATTTATCTCATCAATTATGATGTGTTTCAATCGTTGGGTGGAACTGGCAAAAATTGATCGCATTTTCGATGGATTAATGGATCTAGGGCTGAGGGATAAGGCTTTATCATCTATAAGTCCACAATTACTCGCTTACTTACACGAACGGAAGCCGGGTTCTCTTACAATGATGGAATCATTAGGGCGCCAATTTATGACGGCACATCCGGGTAAGACATTTGGTAACACTAATGTTAAGGAGGATCTACCTGTTGCTCCGCTCGTCTCATGCAAACGAATAATATTAGATCTCGAACAAGAAGCGTGGATAGGAACTTCGATCAAAATACTAGATCACTTTGAGGGCCCCATAACTTTATACGCCGCCAATCTCCACACCGGGTGATTTCCGCCGTTATTATGATAGTGGATCACCTCTACTTAATGACAGTCGAACCAACAACTCTTGGCGTCGATACCGAAATGAAGGCAATATAAATTATTATAGAAACTAGAACACTAATGAACGTAATTCTCTACAATGTCCTGGATGTACTTGTCCCAAACATATTAACAATTCACAAAATTTAAGAAATAGGGGTAGAAACTTTCACGGTAATGGCTACTTCAGTCGTTCACGGAGTGTAGAACGCACATATGCGAATGCCTGTCGAGATAATAATCCTGACATCGAAAACAAAGAGGACAATAATACCAACCATGAAATGCGTGCAGTGCATACTTGCATAATGAGGTATGTTGCACGGAATGTGAGACTTTTTAAATCAGATGTAACTTCAAGATTGTTATGCGGGCATCCTTTACCTGCACTGGCAGTACCTGATGGTACAGGGTCTTTGACTTTTAACAAAGGTTTTCTCAATAACAGACTTGTTTCAGTATTGAGGGATATCGGATATACTACTGTAAGTGTTAGAAAGTCATTAGTTGACCCATCATGTTTCACAGGTACCAAAGTTAAGTGCATAACCTTCGGGGGTACAGTAGAGTACTATCCCATGGCAGATGTTTTTATTGATGCAACATTTTTTACAGGAAGGTTAGGGTTTGTATGCTTGATCGTCCAATTTCGGATGTTGTTTTAGGGAACATTACTGGCATAAAGGAATGCACAAAACAGGACATCTCTAACTGGGAATGTCGTCATATAATATCTACTAATGCTGTCATTACTAGAGCACTACACAAAGCTAAGACACAGAGCGAAAATGAGATGAACAATGATGAAATGCAGCTTACCATGATAAGTAAAGAATCATTTAATACTGTACGAAAAACAGATACCACATTGACAAAACTTTTTCACTTGGCAACGTCAGAAAATATTAAATGTACAAAAACATCGAGATATTGGTTCCAAACTAAAGATGATATATTGATCCGGAACTCAGTCGATTTCACAACAGAAAAGAAACAAATAATTGTGCCCACTCCTTATCGTCCTTTAGTCTTGAGACATGCTCACGATGCGAATTGCGCAAGTCACATGATTATCGCGAGAACAAAGTATAGGATTTTAGCTTATCCTGGCCGTGCATTAATAAGGACATTAAGATATTTTGTCGCTCGTCTGTTACATGTCAACGAGTGGCGCGTAAGTGGGCTTACAATATGGCACCTATTCAGGCCATAGGTGTTTCTGTGCGACCCTTTTCTAAAATAGCAGTCAATGTTATTGGTCCTCTGTCAGTCGCATCGGCCAGAGGCCACAAATATGTCCTAATGGGCATTGACATGTGCACAACTTGACCAGAAGCTATTCCTTTGAAGACTATTGCGACTAAGGACGTAGCTGATGCACCTTTTCTCATTTTTTGTCGCTTAGGATTTCCAGAGGAGATGTTGTCCGATAGAGGTACACAATGTGTATCTGAGGCAATGTCTAAGGTGATGAGCTTATTTTCGATTGAAAGATCTCTGAGTTCGATCTACCATTCGATGTCGAATGGCATGGTAGAACGTCTAAATTCCTCATTAAAGCAACTGCTAGGAAAAGCATCTGTTAAGCATCCTCAGGATTGGGATAGATTACTGCCCGCAGTACTGTTTGCATATCGGGAGGTGCCTAATGAGCAAACAGGATTTTCACAATTTGAATTGATTTATGGGGCAAAACCTCGAGGACCCATGTCCATTTTCAAACAATTACTGCTGGGTTTGGAAAAAGATCCTGAAGTGAAATCTTCATATCAGTACGTAGTGAATCTTAGAGAGAGACTAATCAACGCATGTCAGTTGGCGACGGAATCATCGGAGTTAGCAAAAGAAAAAGCACGTTCATTTTACAACCAACATAGACAGTTACGAACATTAGCACCTGGAGATGAAGTCTATGTGCTATTACCACACAAGGAAAATCGTTTATTAATCTTGTGGAGTGGCATGTACAGGGTAATCTCTAGAAGAACAGATGTGGATTATGTCATAGAGGTAAAAGGGACAAAATAAAACATTCTACATAAATATGCTTCAAATATTTCACGCAAGACCTGATAATTTACAGTTAGTCTTTGATTCTGTCCTGGAACCTACAGGTCGTCTTGCTTCTATCGCGGTTATTAACGAAGAACAAACTTCTTTCCATGATGTTCCTTTATGTTTACCACTCATTGCTCTTCAACCTACAGAGTCCTGGAAAGATGTGTCCATATGCACTGAACTTTCTTGTAATCGTCAAGATGAAGTCCGAAGTCTCTTACAGTCTTTTCCAGATGTACTTACTGACATTCCTGGATGAACAAATATCATTTCTCATTCCATTAAACTTAAAGACGATCACCCTTTCAGACTACGACCATATACAATTCCATTGCACTTTCGTGATCAAGTGGAAAGAGAACTTGACGACTTGCTCCATCTTAACATCATATCTCCTTCTAATTCACCCTATGCTTTTCCAACCGTCGTCAGTAGGAAGAATGATAAATCAGTTTGAATTTGCATTGACTTTCGGCGACTTAACCGTATTACAATTACTGATGCTGAACCTATGCCTGTGCTAGAAGACTTGCTCTCTCAACTCTCTGAGGCTACGTATTTCAGTAAATTGGATTTATCAAAAGGGTATTGGCAAATTCCACTCACAGTAGAGTCAAAACCTTTCACAGCTTTTTCTGCATCTAGAGGGTTGTTTCAGTGGAACTACATGCGCTTTGGTCTGGTGAATGCACCAGCTACTTTTGTGCGTATGATGAGGATTATTTTGTCCAGTAGATCTGATGTCATCACGTACATTGATGATATATGTCTCTTTCACAATTCTTGGGAGGAACATATTACTGGTCTCAGGTCAATACTTCGAATTCTACAGCTACACAATCTCACAGCAAAACCCTCCAAAATTCATATAGGTTTTCAAGAAATTACCTACTTTGGACACAGAGTCGGTTACGGCTGTCTGAAACCTGATGATACTACTGTGTCACGTATCCTAAACCTCTCTATACCAACAATAAAGAAACAAGTTCAGTCTTCTTGGTTTGTTGAAGTTTTATCATAAGTTTACTTCAAATTTTTCGTCCATCACTTCAGTTCTGTCCTCGTTAACTAAAAGGGGCTCTCCTTGTAAAATCATATGAAATGCAGATTGCGTCAGAGCATTACATCACATTAAAATTTGTTTTTCTAACGCACCTATTTTAAGATTACCTAACATGCGTTTACCGTTCATTCTCAGGACTGACGCATCTTTGGAAGGAATTGGAGGGTGCCTGATGCAAGACTTTCACGGAGCTATTCATCCAGTTTTATATGTTAGCCGAAAACTGAGTTCGACAGAATCCAGGTACCCTGCCATTGAAAGGTAATTGGTGGGTTTGGTATGGTGTATGACCATGCTCCAGCGCTACTTACTGGGTCTACAGTTTGTCCTGCAAACTGACCATAAGGCATTGACATATTTTCATACTGCCAAGTTTCCAAATCAGCATGTGGCCAGATATGCTCTCCTTCTACAATCTTATGATTTTAAGATTCTTCCTATAAGAGGTAGCAAGAATGCTCTGGCCGACACATTATCCAGATGTGTTATACATGATAAGCACAGTAACGTGACATGAGCATGATACACAGAGTGATAGTTAAACTGAGTGGGAACTTAGGAACCTAACTATTTCAGAACTATGCTAATGGTGAAAATCTTGATTTCTGCAAGCACATTTAGTATCATTCATGGATTTTCTTCATTTACTTACAAGAAAACATGTTGGTAAAATTAGTAGACTGTATTGGTAATTATTTTTTTAATAGATTGCATTACATCCACTACTACACTTATGTTATTATTGGCATAATGTGTTTATTATTATTATATTTGACTTCAGTCATTAACAGAATTATATAAAAGATGACTGAGACTGTCACGAAAGGGTTCGAAGATACATTATTAGCCATCCTTCTTATAAAACCGCTAGTTTTCTCTTGAGGGGGGAGGGGGGTAAAATGTTACACTTTTTTTGTGCACCTCAATGTTTCGTTATTTTGAAACGCTGCGGTGTTCAACTAGAGTGTCACGGGAATAGAAGTTGTGAAGTGAGTTGAGGATGGGTGTTATGATTGGGAGTGTGTGTTAGGGTAAGTCCGTGGGAAGAATGTAGGTCGTGAATAGGGGGATACTGTTGGGCGATGTCTAGCAGTGAGTGAGTTCGTGAAAGGGGAAACAACTTACACAGCAGCGTATTCAAGCGGAATGGCTGTGTAAGATGTATAGTTTGTTGATGATATTCTATGTCCGCTGTATGATTCTACTTCATGAGGAATTAGCAATGTGTGTGATTGCTAGATGAAATATTTAGTGAAAGGAAGTATATTTATGGAGCTCTACTTCATTCATTCATGAGTTAAATAATGTTGTGTTAAACGACTTCCGTGCGGACGCAAGACGGACATCAGTTCGCTTCTTGAATTATATATTGAATGCTTAGGTCCTTTGTGTGGACACTATTCAAGTGTGTTAACTTGATGAACATCTATTATATTGGAGTAATGTATCGACAATAAAGTGTGTATTGTATCTGTCACTGGAGCAGTTATTTGATGATTTACTGTTGGCGTTACACTTACTAGACGAATGCTTGGAATATTTTATGAACATATAATTGAGAACGCCACATTATGTTAACGCATTAATTATCAATTTCTCTATGTATGTGTGTGTGTGAGTGTTTATTTAAAGCTTCTGTTTTCGTATTAATTATCAATTTCTTTATTTCTATTTTTCTTCAGTTATTTCTTTTTTCATTAATTTTTTAAAATTTTATTTCGACTGCCTAATACTGACAAATGTTCGTTAATTATTTGCGACATATAAATAATACCACATTGCTACTGACAGGTACATAATTTTGAAGGACGATTGATATAATTTTTTTTTTACAAATAAACGAATTTAATTAAGTCTCTCATGTGACCTGTCAGGTGACAGGATAAGTGCACATTACTTGCTATTAATAACGTTTATATTTTATTGTTACATTTCTGTTAGATTATAATCGCGAAACATTTTTTCCAGAAATTATTGTCAAACGTAAAATTTGACTACTATACCTCGTTTCTCTTATTTCCCAGCTACCTAATTGTTTACCTCATATCTCGATTAATTAAAAGATTTATATTTACCGTTAGATGTTGCTTCGCTTGCTATATTAACCAGTTGGTGTTGCTTGCTATATCAGCCAGATGGTGTTGTTTGTTGTATCAGCCAGTTGGCGTTGCTTGCTATATCAGCCAGTTGGTGTTGCTTGCTATATCAGCCAGTTGGTGTTGCTTGCTATATCAGCCAGTTGTTGTTGCTTGCTATATCAGCCAGTTGGTGTTGCTTGCTATATCAGCCAGTTGTTGTTGCTTGCTATATCAGCCAGTTGGTGTTGCTTCCTATATCAGCCAGTTGGTGTTGCTTGCTATATCAGCCAGTTTGTGTTGCTTGCTATATCAGCCAGTTGGTGTTGCTTGCTATATCAGCCAGTTGGTGATGATTGCTATATCAGCCACTTGTTGTTGCTTGCTATATCAGCCAGTTGATGTTGCTTTCTATTTCAGCCAGTTGGTGTTTATAATTTCTTTAAAAATTCGTTAACATTACTCATTCATCATTACTTTCGTTTGTGCTACTAATGGAACTGTGTAGCTGGTCCCCTTAAGGAATATTGTATCACGAATTCATGTTCTCCTACAGCTGGTCACCTTAAGGAAGATTGTATCACGAATTCATGTTCTCCTATAGCTGGTCCCCTTAAGGAAGACTGTATCAAGAATTCAAGTTCTCTTACAGCTGATCACCTTAACGAAGAATGTATTAAGAATTCATGTTCTCCTACAGCTGATCACCTTAACGAAGAATGTATTAAGATTTCAAGTTCTCTTACAGCTGGCCACCTTAAGGAAGAATGTATTAAGAATTCATGTTCTCCTACAGCTGGTCACCTTTAAGAAGACTGTAAAGAATTCAAGTTCTGCTACAGTTGGGCACCGTAAGAAAGGTTCTATCAAGAACTCTTTTCTCCACCTGCTGGTCACCTTAAGGACGATTATATCAATAATTCGTGTTCTCCTACAGCTGGTCACCTTACGGAAGATTGTATCAAGAATTCATGTTCTCCTACAGCTGGTCACCTTACGGAAGATTGTATCAAGAATTCATGTTCTCCTACAGCTGGTCACCAGAAAAATGACTGCATCAAAAATTAATGTTCTCCTACAGCTTGTCGCCTTAAAGAACATTGCATCAAGAATTCATGTTCTTGCTTAGTTGAACAGTCTTGGCAACTTGAATCAATTGCCTAGAACACACGTCTTGGGTATTATTTCTATTATAAACTCCCTCTGTAACGTTGTGAGTATGTCCTGCAGGAGTCCGGTTTCCATATTAAACTGTAGCGTTTCCTTGTTGGACTATTAAACATGCGCTCTGATAAGTGTTTTGTCCGGTCCAAAAAGGTCAGAATCCTTAATTCTACTCTTTTCTGACTTCCGTCCTTTGCGATTCTGGAATGTCGTATGTCTAAACTGGGCAACGTTATATTGCAGTTTTCCTGCCCAAGCTTCCGCCTGGAGTTTCTGACAAAACTTCCAGTCAACGCGAATGTATATTAGCAAATAACCTTCATTCGAAAGTGCATGTTATCATAACTTTCTCCAGAAATGTTCTACATGACTCATGCGTTTGTGAAATTTAAACAGTCACTCTCCGTATATGGAGTTATTACATCCGTCACTTTTCGGTAATGCTTACATTCACAGTCCTTGTGCAATATATTGGTCAAACAAGGCTGTCCGGAAGTTTATTACGTCATTCATGTCTCTTTAATATATCACCAGTGTCGATAACACACAGGCGCTCCCCATGAAAATATAACACTGGGTCACTACACGAAAATGACTTTACCAGCCAGTCTGGTCCGATCTGCATAAATTCTCAGGTAAGCAAACATGACACGAATGAATAGAAGAAGTGTAAACATTACACAAAAATACTGTCGGAGGTAGGAAAATAAAATGTGCCAACAATCAAATTGCGCACATAATTAATGAACACGTTAAATGTAATGTCACATAATTTGGGTCAATCTCTTGTCCGCTCAGGCAGTATTTAGCTACTTTTACTGTGCGTGCGTTATTTTAGTATTTGTCTCGTGCTCCGATTCTCAAACTTTTTCCCATTTCTGAACACAGGAACTCGTACGGCGGTCATTGTTTGCGTTTTCACACTTCGATGTATGTCAACCCAAGTCGTCGTTGCCCATCGTTAGGGATTAGGGGTAATTGCGTAAGTGATGGTACATGATGGGTTGTCAGATGTGAAGTGTTTTGTACCGTTACGTAAATAATTCCTCGTAGACAGGTATACTCTGGTTTGTTGCATCTGTGTTTATACAAGCGATCAGCGATCTGACCAGCGATTAGAATAGTCAGACCCCCGAAATTACCTGTGATACTATTATAGATAATCCCCATCCTGAAACAATTAAAGAAGTGAGCTGCAAGGGTGCAAATAACAAACGTTACCAAGAATAGTCGAATGTCACAACTCCATATATGGGGGAAGGGACCTTTTAAATATCGCGGAGAATTTTCCTAAAACTAAATTGTTTGAATAAACTCCATCCTAACACGCATGACCGAAACTATTGGCAGGTATTCAAACTTCATATATAACGTCATTTCCGATTGGAACCTTGTCTAATAGTAACAACAGAGTGCGAGGGGTGAACATGGGAATATAACTTGACACTTTCGCCAGTTCAGAGCAATGTGAAAATTTAAAAGCCAAGAAGACAACCAGACAGGCCGGAGTAAAAAAAAAAGGTCAATATTCCATTTATCGGACGGGACCTTGTTTGAGCATCTTGAGGACTTATATCCCAAGAAAACTCTACCTTTATTAACACGGAAAACTATAATGATAGGAATATGAAAACAAAGTCAGAGTAGGAGCCTGTTGTAAAGCAACACCCCAGACCACTTTTAAGTCATCTCTAACAAGCTGCTTTAAGTATTTCTCTGAACCAGAAGTCTGACATCTCAAAGACACTCTTGGGTGAGTTGTACATTTTTTTTTTCTTAACCAGCGGCACTTGGCTTTCAGACCTTCGGCCCAATGACATGTCATTGCGAGGCTGGGGAACCTGAGGACTTTCCTTCCAACCCGGTCAGGAGCTTCGCTCCTTCCCATCCACAGAAGGTTTATCACAGGAGCCGTTCAGGCTATTCAGTCAAATTTCCGGCAGTAAACATTTCTTCATACGCCGACGCCCGGGTTTGAACCATGAACACCTGGTCGCCAGTACAACGCCGAAGCCATTACACCAGCGCGGCTCCCAGTTGTACATTTATAATTGTATATTTTGTATTATTAACGCTTGAAATAATATGTATATATTGATATGTGATTATTAATATGTGAAAATGGCTAGTGGATGTCCAACTCATACGAGGCTGGCAAACTTAGCATATAGAATGATGATTTAACGAACCCAGGCCATAAATCGAAGATTCCTAAGCAAGAGAGAGGTTGGTAAGAAAACGAAGATGGCTGTATACCGCTCCACTTTGTCCCAGTATTGACATATGGATGCGAGTCATAAGCGGTGTCTGCAACCCACAATAGCCAGATCCAAATCGCAGACATGAGGTATCTGAGGAAGGTGGTTGAAGTAACAAGAAGAGACATGGTCCGAAACCAGACGATACGTCAAGGCCTAAAATTACACCCGCTGCATACCCAAGTGGATCAGTCCCAACTAGGATGGTTTGGCAGTGTTTGCAGAGCGGGAGAAGATCGGCTACCACGACAAGCATGGGAAACAAAGAGCCAGGGATCCAGACCCTGTTACGGTATATGTTATTAACGCCGTCTGCTAAAGGTTAGCAGACGTGCAATTGTAAAGGTTAAGACATTTAATATATTACGATAGATGTTTCAATTATTGAACGCTCCATACACGATCGATTATGACGTGTCTAGCGTTGTTTGGGTCACAGTCGGTAACTAGGAGACGCTACCCTTTGTTACTTGACCGCCAAGCTGAATAGCTGCGTTTTCTAACCTTCCAATTCAATGGCATGATATAGCCATTTATATGTGCATTTATGATGGACCAGGGTCAGTCCTAGAACTCTATATGAGAGGAAACTTATGGAGGTTAGTGTTTAACTAGAATCCTCAGAAGGAGGAGAATAATCGTCCAATCCGTATGAAATATTCAGACTCGCAGTCTCACTGTCGGCAGGTAGTCATGTCTATCTGCGCGTGCATATAGCTGTGATGTTCTGACGACAATACTGCATTGTATCCTTAAACGGACATTGACACGTAAACCAGCAGTCTACGTTATTGATTAATTTATGCATGACTTATACGGACTTATGTTCTGCTCATATTTGAAATGATCATCCTGTGTGTACATGTGATTAAATATTACGGACTCAACCTGAAGGCATTAATTACTTCATTAATGTTGCTGAGTTCAAGTATTACATGTTACTTCTTCATACCATGCTACTGAGTTGTATGAACGCTTCACCCTAATTCGCGTAATGATAAAACAAGCACGATGAACAAGAAATCACTAAAATAACTATACTCAGCACATGATCTTCAACCGGCAAATAACTCAGCAACAAAGTGGTGGCCAGTATGGGGACTACAGGAGCAGACAGTCAGGGGCTTTAGCCTAGCTGTTGACGACCTCTAGCACTGATCTAAGCAACGGAAAAGATAAGTCTAGTTGTTTAACTGTCGTCATTGCAAACAGTAATACTGAGTCCATGCCTTTTGCCTGCATAAGCATGTTTTTTCTGAATGTGTTTCATGTATTTTTTTGGTTGTTTTAATGTGTTGTTAATTAGCGGGCCGGTTGGAGGGAACTGAAATCTCTGGGGAATGTCGCGAACAGCTGACCACCTAGATTTCAGTCGGTCTTAGGGCAGTTAAACGATTGCACTTTTGGAAGCCCCATTGAGGTTTGCCAGTGAACTGCCTGTCCAGATCTGCTATCGTTCGACGGTTTGTGTTAGCTGTGCCGTTCCGTAGATAACTGGCGTATTTTATTTGTACTAAGTTCACATTTTTATTCAGTTTTGTATCATGTTCGTTAACTATTTCGTCCAGTCTACTCTTACTATCAATTTATTTTATAATTGTTAAATGTTTGTCCGTTATGAGTCCTGTGATGTCATCATTTTTTGCATTCATTTTTTTTGTGTACTTTGTATATTAAGTTGACCTCGGGTCAGTCCTTGACCCTTCATTTGGCCTGTGACACTTCCGCTTGTTTTATTTAGTTCATAAATTCATTTTTAATTGTGAAAATGTCTTGTTCGCGTCTTGACATTGTTTGTACCCTTTAGTTGCATCATTGTTTTGTTTGTCCTCATGATATATATTAAATACTACATTAATAATATGATATTATATTCAATAATGCACTCGTAATTTAATTTAATTAATTTTTTCTGATATTTATGGTTAATATGGGACATTGCATAATTATGCAGTGATAGTCCAAGAAATTAGCACTACAATTTATAAGAGATGCCTAGGGCATAATAATATATATATATATATATATATATATATTGACCAAATAAAATAATCTTATAGTCTACCTTTGAGGTAACAGACCCATTGTATTCTATTTAATATACTTTTCTGGTACTAAGAGAGTGACTTAGTACATTGAACAATATAATTACTAGGAATCATGCCCAACATTATTGGATATTAAGATTAATTGTGTGATGTAATTACATTATAGTTAACAGATATCATAACTATTTATGATATAGTTAGTACTTAGATACAATATTGTTACAAAATATTGTCTATTAGTTGAACTTAGACATAAGAGTTCAGTACTATTGTGATTATTTATATTGAATATTCCTAAGTTGAGTAAGTATAATAATTACTCTGAAGCTACTATTGACTATTTTAATCAGTAATTATCAATAATTACTTACCAGATAAAAGTCAAAATGCTTACTATAGACCATTTCGTTAAAATTGGTAAAGAATATGGTTATAAATCTCAAGAACTTCGTCAGTTTGCTGAGGCAGAACTGGAAAAACATAAAGCAGAAATGGAGGAACGTGAAAGAAAAGAAGCAGAGAAAAAGGCTGCATTAAAGAAAGAGGAAGAGGAACAAAAGGCTGCATTAAAGAAAGAGGAAGAGGAACAAAAGGTTGCATTAAAGAAAGAGGAGGAGGAACGTGAAAGAAAGGAAGCAGAACGTGAGATGAAGCAAATTGCCAAGGAAAATAGATTAAGAGAGATTGCTCAACGTGAAAGAGAAGAGCAAAGAGCAATTGCCAGACAGGAAGAAGAGAATAAATTGAAACGAGAGGAAATTATTTTACAACAAGAAATGGAATTGGCGCGTATTAAATTGGAGACAGCAAGATTACAAGCACAAAGTGCTGATGCAAACCAGAATAATAACGCACAAAATGGATCGTCATCCAACCAAACTAAACATTTCTACAACTTTAAATTACCCACTTTCAACTTAAACGTGGACGACCTTTCATCATTCCTGTCACGTTTTGAACAGACTTGCAAAACAAATCATTTGCCCGAAGAGTCATGGGTACTCAAGTTAAATGAATTATTGGTTGGAGAACCATTGACGGCTTCTCAAAATGCTGACCCATCAATAGCAAATAACTACGGTGCTTTAAGTCCTTGCTTTTACGAAGGTTTCACCTGGACGAGGAACACTGTAGGTTGAAATTTAAGGGAATTTTACCTGAATCTCCAAAAGATTTTGCAGGATTCATTGCGAACATACGCAATACATTTAATAGATGGGTTGAACTGGCAGAAGTCAACCAATCGTACGACAAATTAGTTTATTTACTACTACGGGATAAGGTATTATTTTCGGTTAGCCAACCATTCTGTGCATATTTGCAGGAGCGTAAACCAGGTACTATTGACGAGTTGGAAAAAATTTCTTTAAACTACTGTTCGGCACATCCGAATGCGAATAATTCTAACTCTTCATTAAGAGAACCTCTACCTGTGGCGTCTAATATGGCCTACAATCATAATAACAAACAAAGACATCACAGTGTAGACAGAAGTAGGTTCCAAAGAAATCACAATGTTAACTTTCAGAAGGGACATAATAATGATTTCAACAATAAAAATGAGTTCAACAGAGGTAGATCACGAGATAGAAATTATTCACCTCAAACAAACTACCACAATAGTCAACATAACACTAATTATAATCGATCACATACCCCCAATAATAACACTAACTGGAATGGCAATAATCATGGCTCGAGACATCGAGATAATAGTTACTATAGAGGACGACGAGATAATTCTAACAATTATACTCGTAATCGATCTCATTCTCGGGGATCATCTCAGTACAACCATAATACAGGGGCGGCAGTTACAAATAATACTACCCCTATAGCTCAGGTCCCACTTGACGATAATACAACACAGTCTTCTGCTGCATGTTTTGCTATTAATTATAATGTGGCAAATAGTTGCCAACAATGCAATCTTATTTTTCAGAAGGCGAAAGAAACAGTGCTTAACTGCGGACATATTACACCAGAGGTAGGTCTTGCAGTCAACGATGGAACAGGCTCACTAATTTTTAACAGGGGAATCGTTAATGGATCCGTCGTCTCAGTGCTGAGAGATTCAGGATCCACAACGATTGGTGTACGTCAGTCGCTGGTACATCCTAGCTGTGCGACAGGAGAATATGTACGCTGCATGACATTTGGTGGAACTATTGAGTTCTACCCCACAGCTATTGTTCATATTAGAACACCCTTTTTCACAGGGAATGTAAAAGTATGTATGCTAAAAAACCCTATTGCTGATCTGATGGTTGGTCGTATACACGGCAGTAAAGATTGTACTCCAGATGAGATCATAGAATGGGAGAAACATAACCTATGCACTGGAAACGCCGTGACGACTAGAGCGCAGACTCAACTCATGGAGAAATTTAGTGATAATAAGATGGATGCAGACAACCAAGAGGAGTTTGTAGTCAATTCACCTATTGACAGGGAAACATTTGCAACTAAACAAAAAGAGGATAAATCTTTAAAAAAATTTTTTAAGCTGCTTGATAAAGTTGACAATCTATCCTCAGTTAATAATAACAAACATTGGTTTGTTATTAAAAATGACATATTGATTAGATGTTTTAATGACAAATCACAAATGAAACAACAAGTTATGGTCCCGTATACTTTTAGACGGTACATTCTTCAACATGCGCATGACTCACAGTGTGCTGGACATATGGGATATACTCGAACACGATCTCGAGTACTGTCTTCATTCTTTTGGCCAGGAGTGTCAAGAGATATTTCGCATTATGTACGTTCCTGTACTACATGCCAGTAAGTGAAAGCACGTGGAGCTTTTCACACGGCGCCTATTCAGGCTTGCGATATCTCAGTAAGACCGTTTGACAAGATGGCCATCGATATTATTGGTCCATTGCTACCATCGGCCAGAGGACATAGATTCGTCCTTACGTGCATTGATTTGTGCACACGATGGCCAGAAGCTATCCCATTAAAGACCCCCACTACCACAGATGTAGCTGATGCACTACATCTCATCTTTTCTAGAATAGGGTTTCCTAGAAAACTTTTATCAGACCATGGGTCACAGTTCATATCTGACACCATGAAGGAAGTCATGAAAACCAGGAACATTGATAGGAATTTAAGTAGTATTTATCATCCTATGAGTAATGGTGCAGTTGAAAGACTTAACCGTACACTTAAACAACTACTACATAAGGTTACTGTTAAGCACCCTCATGACTGGGACAGAGCACACCCAGCTGTTCTATTTGCTTATCGGGAGGTACCGCATGAACAAACTGGCTTCTCTCCCTTTGAATTAGTTTTTGGTGCTCCCCCAAGAGGTCCTATGGGACTAATAAAAGACTTATTAATTGACGCAGAGATGACTCAGGACACTCAGTCATCTTACGAGTATGTGATTAATCTTCGGAAGAACATTATTGAGTCTTGCCAGTTGGCAACAGCTTCTTCTGAGGCTGCAAAAGCTAAGGCTCGATCTCTACAAAATAGGTCTCGACGATTACGCCAATTATTCCCAGGCGATGAAGCTTATGTGTTACTTCCTCACAATAACAATAAATTATTGATATCTTGGAATGGTCCTTACAAAGTCATTGATAAAATTTCCGACGTTGATTACGTCTTAGATATCAAGGGACACAAAAAGATATTTCATATTAACATGCTCAAGCAATTTCATACACGTCCTGAACACTTACAGTCAATTTTTCATGAACTAGATGACACCACAGTATCTACTTGTTATTATTCTAACTTATCCGACATCCAGGAAGAAGAATCTTCTTTTCCTGAGGTACAGTTACCGTTACCGGTACCAGTAGTTCAACCTACTGAATCTTGGCGGGATGTAACCATTTCTTCAACGGTTACACCGCAACAGCATCTACAGATTGCTAATCTATTACAATCTTATCCAGATGTGTTGACCGACGCCCCGGGTCGCACATCGGCTATCAGTCATGACATTACTCTCAATGACGATACACCTATTCGTGTACATCCCTATTCGGTTCCTTTACATTTCCTTGCTAAAACTACTAAGGAACTTGAACAGATGTTGTCTCTGGGAATCATTGAGACTAGTAATTCGCCATTCTCTTCTCCATTAGTGATTGTCCGGAAGAAGGACAATAACATCAGACTATGTGTTGATTATAGAAAATTAAATGCTAAGACTATAGTTGACAGCGAACCACATCCACTTATCGACGACTTACTGCCACGTCTATCCAACGCAACTATATTTAGTAAGATAGACTTAACTAAAGGTTATTGACAGATACCACTGACCGAAAAGGCTAAGTACTACACCGCATTTTCCACTCCACAAGGTCTATACCAGTGGAATGTGATGCCTTTTGGGCTTGTTAATGCGCCAGCTACCTTCATTCGCCTGATGCGACAAATTTTATCAGGTAGACCAGACGTTATTACATATATTGACGACATATGCTTGTTTAGTTCGTCGTTTGAGGAACATGTTTCGGGACTTAGATATGTTTTCGACATTCTAAGGAATTATCATCTAACTGCTAAACCTACAAAGGTGCAGATCGCGTGTAATGAGATAACCTTTTTGGGACATATCATTGGAGCGGGATATATCCGAACGTTACCTAGTACGGTCTCCAAAATTCTAAACATAGCAGTTCCTCAGACGAAGAAACAGGTCAGGAGTTTGTTAGGACTTGTTCAATATTACAGTAGATTCATACCAAACTTTTCATCCATCACGGCTGTATTGTCTTCATTGTTAAAAAAAGACATGCCGGTGAAGGTGACATGGACTGGTATATGCAATGAAACTTTCAACAAAATTATAAATTTGTTTTCGCATGAACCAATTTTAAGACTTCCCGATGCTTCCAAAAGATTTTTCTTACGAACAGATGCTAGTAACTACGGCATCGGTGCATGCCTGCTTCAGAACCATGATGGCGTTCTACATCCTACCTTATATATTTCAAGAAAGCTAAAGCCGGCAGAAACAAAGTATTCCACAGTGGACAAGGAACTTTTATCACTTATATGGGCAATCACGAAACTAGAGAAGTTCTTGCTTGGTGCTCCATTCACCATACAGACTGACCAGCGTGCTGTAGCATCTTTGCGTAGATCAAACCACAAAAGTTCAAAACTCGCCAGATACGCGATCATCCTGCAGCCATTTGAATTCTCCATTGAACATATTCCTGGCACTGAAAACATTGTGGCGGATGCTTTGTCACGTAATCCTATTGACGACGAATAATCAACATTGACATTCCTAAAATACGTCAATCATCACTACATTGGATAGAACGAAGTATCAACTATAAGGGAACTAACCTTGACTTCAATTTAATATTTATAAACACTATATGCATCACAGAATTGAACTAAAGACAATCAAGGTATGCATATTGACATTGAAACTTCGTCTAACGTCCATACACAATATATGAATATTCGTTGAACAATCATGGAACAATATCTGACGACAAGTCGAACTTATTATCCTATGTGCACTTAATTCTTGGATCCTAGGATAATTGACATTTCTGTCCGACGTAAATGTTTCAACACTTTGTCTAAAAGAATTCATCAGGATCAGGACTACGGATGGATCATCATATCCTATACTAATTAATTAGTTAACTTAACTTCTTAATTGAATTAGTATCAATAAAATGAAATGTGAGAAAAATTGAAATGAAAAACAAAAAAAAAGACCGAAATATGAAAAGAAGAAATTATGAAAAGAGAAAATAAATCTCACACAAGTATTAGATTAATATTTTTTTTTTAATGTACCTATACGTTATTTAGTTAGTTAAATTAGATAGTTATTATTCACTAACACTTAACACACACAATTAAGTTAAACTTATATTCGAATTTCTTTCTATTTCTTCTCACTTATTTGTCTTTTCTTCTCTCATAACATCGCGTTACATTAGAATCTTAATAATTTAACTCTTAGTTTAATTAATTAATTTAATTTTAATTAGTCAAATTAATTCCTATATGACATACTAATACGACAGACCTTACTTTAATTTAATTCTATCATTCACTATTGACATTGGACATTTTATGTAGTTGATATAATAATATGCATAATATTGATATATAATATGATTAATGTTAGATGACTATGACAAATAGTTAGTTGACATGACCGCGACACGGTTCTACTCAGAACATCGTCGGCCATATGTCACAATTGTGTTAAATTTTTTTGAAAAATTGTTAAGTCGGATAGATCTTGAAAAAAAATCTATCGATTTTTTTTTCCCGGTGTACAGGGAATTGTTACGGTATATGTTATTAACGCCGTCTGCTAAAGGTTAGCAGACGTGCAATTGTAAAGGTTAAGACATTTAATATATTACGATAGATGTTTCAATTATTGAACGCTCCATACCCGATCGATTATGACGTGTCTAGCGTTGTTTGGGTCACAGTCGGTAACTAGGAGACGCTACCCTTTGTTACTTGACCGCCAAGCTGAATAGCTGCGTTTTCTAACCTTCCAATTCAATGGCATGATATAGCCATTTATATGTGCATTTATGATGGACCAGGGTCAGTCCTAGAACTCTATATGAGAGGAAACTTATGGAGGTTAGTGTTTAACTAGAATCCTCAGAAGGAGGAGAATAATCGTCCAATCCGTATGAAATATTCAGACTCGCAGTCTCACTGTCGGCAGGTAGTCATGTCTATCTGCGCGTGCATATAGCTGTGATGTTCTGACGACAATACTGCATTGTATCCTTAAACGGACATTGACACGTAAACCAGCAGTCTACGTTATTGATTAATTTATGCATGACTTATACGGACTTATGTTCTGCTCATATTTGAAATGATCATCCTGTGTGTACATGTGATTAAATATTACGGACTCAACCTGAAGGCATTAATTACTTCATTAATGTTGCTGAGTTCAAGTATTACATGTTACTTCTTCATACCATGCTACTGAGTTGTACGAACGCTTCACCCTAATTCGCGTAATGATAAAACAAGCACGATGAACAAGAAATCACTGAAATAACTATACTCAGCACATGATCTTCAACCGGCAAATAACTCAGCAACAACCCCCAAGACGACCCGGAGTACGCTGGGAGGACAACATTAGATAATCTTTGAAGGACCGAGGACTAGAATGGAACAAGGCTGGGAGGAAGACAGCCGATGGGATAGTCTGGCGCTCTCTCTTCCAAATCTCTACACCTCACGATAGAAGGGGACGACTAAGTAAATAAGATTTCACGAACCACCACTGCGTGGGCTGAATACTGCTTTATGCTAGTTTCTTATAGAGTACGACAAGCACAGGCAGAGAAAGTTCCATATGGATCAGGGAGTGAATGATGAGAGAAATAATTTAAATACCGATTATATTATTAACATTTTCAACCAATGTAGAGATAAATGTAAACATATTTAATCTAAATGTAATGAACGTTTTCTGCTCACTGGGATTAGATTAATTCTCAGAGAGGATACAATTCTGACGTTGATGAGATGATGGAATGAAAAGAGGGAGGCACATAAATCAGGAGTGTTTCATGAAACTCAATACTTGGGAGGGTATTTGTTTCTCTTTTTGTGTGATACTAGTCGGTGGTACCAGTTGAGGGTACAATCTATGGAACGTGAGGGTATAAGTGGCCTGAATTGAACGCTAGACACCATCATCAGACGGGTCTTGAAAACGCTGGACCTGCTTCGTGATTACTCCTTGACACTTCTTGGAACGTTTCACATCCTTCAGAATTGACCAGTGACGAGAGTGAACCAGTCATATACCTGCAAAGAACCTAACATCAGCTGGAGAAGAAACAAACACACTTACTGGCAGCCAAGTACAAACTTAAAAGCTGCAAAGTAAACTGTCCGACCCTTTCCTCCGAATTCATAACATCACCCTATGATGATTATTTTGTTTAAAGAAGTATTCATTTTTTTAAATTGTTAAACATAATTGATTATTAAATTTCTTTTTTGTGTATATACAAATGTAAAGTTGATTTAAGTATTGTGAATGTACTGCACTTGCATGTCACAGTCAAGTCCTTAAATACACTTAAGCAGAGCTTCAAAATAATTATAAGAATTTCACTGATTAATTTATTTATGTGCTTCAACAAGCTAATTATAAGATAATTCATCTTCACCAAAGGCAGCAGGTCAGATAAAAGTTAAAGTGCTCAGACTCATTCACCATTGTTCTTGACTTTTGATACATCTTGTGAAGACTAACTCGAGGTAGAAGCATTATTATCCTTCTATCTACGACTTTGCCAAGAGTAATCTTGTGCGAAGGTAAACACCTTTGCAGACCTACATTTGGTACTCTAGGTTTTGGCCACTGTTGGACCACTGCTGTAGAGCAAAGGGGGAATCAACCCGTGGCAGGTAGATTGATTCTGCCGAAGAGGAAAAGAGAGCGAACAAAATTGTGACAAAGTCAAATTCTGGGCTGTACATGAGGATTACAAAAGGATGAGTTACTTGCTGAACTGATAGAACGAACAAACGAACGAACTTTATTTTCAAAGTGTTAAGAATTGGGCACGCAGGCCCGTCTGACATTCTGCCCTTCCTCTCTCTCTCTCATCATGTATACTATATCCTTTCATCCTCACATTTACTTTAAGCATTATTAAGGCATTTATCATTATAAAAGTAATATTACATTTGCAATAATCATCATAATTAAAGTACGTTTTAAAAAAAAAAATAAAAAAAAATACAAATAAATAAATAAATAATAAAAAATTATTATAATGAATTTAAAAATAAAATAAATAAAAATGAAAATAAACATAATAATAAAAAAAAAAAGTAAAACAACGACATAAAAATCGAATTCTACGTACAGTAAATTAGTGATTTGAGACATATTTAGAGGTATGTTATAGGAACTCGTGAAATTTTCAAACGGTGTGCAACTGAATGACTCAGAGACTTTTTTTAGGTTCATCAAGATGAGGTGGGGTAAACAGTTACTTTCCTCGCTGTCTTTGCGTCCCAAACTCAAGACCAGAATCAGACTAGGTAGATACTTAGATAGAGATATATATGAAAGCAATTAATTTGGGAAAGGTTGAAAATCGGGCACAGTCCCCTCGTGCATTCTTCCTTCCTCTTGCTCATCTTTTATTACTGTTATTCAAACAATCTCCAGCGTACTGTAATGAAAACTAGATCACCAGAGCCTCCATACAGTATATTAGATAAAAGTACAACACAATCAGTTAGGGTGGCATATATCAGCACTCATAAAGTATTTGAACAGTATACGATTGTATGAGTAAGGACTGTGCGTGTTTTTCAGGTCATTGGGAAGATTGTTCCAAAGATGAGCAGCTGAGTAAGCTAAACTAGTCTTAAATAGGTCCAGCCTGGGCTAGGGCTTGGGTACCTGTAATTTGTTTAAGCACTGACTACATCTTTCATTATATTTTTAAAGCGGCCAAAGATACTTTGGGGCATTCTGTGACAGGATTTTGTGAATAAATTTCCCTTTGTTAAATAGGAAGCGCTTCCTGAGGGGTAATATTTGAAGATTATTATATAAATCTATACAATGTGATTGGTGTTTATCAGCAACAAGGCGCATTGCGCGTTTTTGAAGCGAATGGAGCCTTTTTGTGTTGGAAACAGAACAACCATCCCAGATTGTGGAACAAAAGTCTAGATGCGTTTCTATATGAGATATGTAGAACATTTTCCTTGCCTCTTCATCCAGGAAATATTTAATTTTAGCTAATTGGTAAACTTGTTGTGCTGTTTGCTTTGTGAGTGCATGTACATATGAGTTCCAACTTAGGTGTTGGTCAACAGTGAGACCTAGAGTTCTGTGTTCATTTACGTTTTCAATTAGTGATGTTCCAATGAAGAGCTGAAGTGTTGTTTTCTGCAAGTTTTGTAGTTTTTGTCTGGTTGATATTAACATACATTTTGTTTTACTAATATTTTTTTTCATGCGATTCTCGTTGCTCCACTTAATAAGATTATGTGTATCGTTTTGTAAAGAATGTTCTAGAATGGTGCAACGTTTATCACTAGTATAGACAGTACAGTCATCGGCAAACAGGTCACATGATGAGTGTTTGAAGTAGAGAGGAAGATCATTAATGTATACGGTAAAGAGAAGAGGACCGAGAATAGAGCGGTGAGGAACACCTGTATTGACAACGTATCTATCTATCTATCTATCTATTGTTACGGTATATGTTATTAACGCCGTCTGCTAAAGGTTAGCAGACGTGCAATTGTAAAGGTTAAGACATTTAATATATTGCGATAGATGTTTCAATTACTGAACGCTCCATACACGATCGATTATGACGTGTCTAGCGTTGTTTGGGTCACAGTCGGTAACTAGGAGACGCTACCCTTTGTTACTTGACCGCCAAGCTGAATAGCTGCGTTTTTCTAACCTTCCAATTCAATGGCATGATATAGCCATGTATATGTGCATTTATGATGGACCAGGGTCAGTCCTAGAACTCTATATGAGAGGAAACTTATGGAGGTTAGTGTTTAACTAGAATCCTTAGAAGGAGGAGAATAATCGTCCAATTCGTATGAAATATTCAGACTCGCAGTCTCACTGTCGGCAGGTAGTCATGTCTATCTGCGCGTGCATATAGCTGTGATGTTCTGACGACAATACTGCATTGTATCCTTAAACGGACATTGACACGTAAACCAGCAGTCTACGTTATTGATTAATTTATGCATGACTTATACGGACTTATGTTCTGCTCATATTTGAAATGATCATCCTGTGTGTACACGTGATTAAATATTACGGACTCAACCTGAAGGCATTAATTACTTCATTAATGTTGCTGAGTTCAAGTATTACATGTTACTTCTTCATACCATGCTACTGAGTTGTATGAACGCTTCACCCTAATTCGCGTAATGATAAAACAAGCACGATGAACAAGAAATCACTAAAATAACTATACTCAGCACATGATCTTCAACCGGCAAATAACTCAGCAACAAAGTGGCGCCCAACGTGGGGAACGACAGAAAAAGGAAACAAACTTCTGTTCCTTACGCACATGTTAACCACAATATTTACGATCAAGTTTCGATCACATGATCCAGTCGAAGATGACTTCGTACTCATTATAATGCCTAACAACGTGACGTCACCGAAAGTCGTGTAGGTGAACTGTCGGAGAAACCAAAGCCGTTTTCTAAGTCTAACCAGGGGAAACATGAGCCATTGAAGCAAACACACGATATGGACTACAGGAGCAGACAGTCAGGGGCATTAGCCTAGCACTTGACGACCTCTAGCACTGATCTAAGCAACGGAAAAGATAAGTCTAGTTGTTTAGCTGTCGTCATTGCAAACAGTAATACTGAGTCCATGCCTTTTGCCTGCATAGGCATGTTTTTTCTGAATGTGTTTCATGTATTTTTTGGTTGTTTTAATGTGTTGTTAATTAGCGGGCCGGTTGGAGGGAACTGAAATCTCTGGGGAATGTCGCGAACAGCTGACCACCTAGATTTCAGTCGGTCTTAGGGCAGTTAAACGATTGCACTTTTGGAAGCCCCATTGAGGTTTGCCAGTGGACTGCCTGTCCAGATCTGCTATCGTTCGACGGTTTGTGTTAGCTGTGCCGTTCCGTAGATAACTGGCGTATTTTATTTGTACTAAGTTCACATTTTTATTCAGTTTTGTATCATGTTCGTTAACTATTTCGTCCAGTCTACTCTTACTATCAATTTATTTTATAATTGTTAAATGTTTGGCCGTTATGAGTCCTGTGATGTCATCATTTTTGCATTCATTTTTGTTTTTGTATACTTTGTATATTAATTTGACCTCGGGTCAGTCCTTGACCCTTCATTTGGCTTGTGATACTTCCGCTTGTTTTATTTAGTTCATAAATTCATTTTTAATTGTGAAAATGTCTTGTTTGCGTCTTGATATTGTTTGTACCCTTTAGTTGCATCATTGTTTTGTTTGTCCTCATGATATATATTAAATACTACATTAATAATATGATATTATATTCAATAATACACTTGTAATTTAATTTAATTAATTTTTTCTGACATTTAAGGTTAATATGGGACATTGCATAATTATGCAGTGATAGTCCAAGAAATTAGCACTACAATTTATAAGAGATGCCTAGGGCATAATAATATAATATATATATTGACCAAATAAAATAATCTTATAGTCTACCTTTAAGGTAACAGACCCATTTTATATTATTTAATATACTTTTCTGGTACTAAGAGAGTGACTTAGTACATTGAACAATATAATTACTAGGAATCACACTCAACATTATTGGATATTAAGATTAATTGTGTGATGTAATTACATTATAGTTAACAGATATCATAACTATTTATGATATAGTTAGTATTTAGATACAATACTGTTACAAAATATTGTCTCTTTGTTGAACTTAGACATAAGAGTTCAGTACTATTGTGATTATTTATATTGAATATTCCTAAGTTGAGTAAGTATAATAATTACTCTGAAGCTACTATTGACTATTTTAATCAGTAATTATCAATAATTACTTACCAGATAAAAGTCAAAATGCTTACTATAGACCATTTCGTTAAAATTGGTAAAGAATATGGTTATAAATCTCAAGAACTTCGTCAGTTTGCTGAGGCAGAACTGGAAAAACATAAAGCAGAAATGGAGGAACGTGAAAGAAAAGAAGCAGAGAAAAAGGCTGCATTAAAGAAAGAGGAAGAAGAACAAAAGGCTGCATTAAAGAAAGAGGAGGAGGAACGTGAAAGAAAGGAAGCAGAACGTGAGATGAAGCAAATTGCCAAGGAAAATAGATTAAGAGAGATTGCTCAACGTGAAAGAGAAGAGCAAAGAGCAATTGCCAGACAGGAAGAAGAGAATAAATTGAAACGAGAGGAAATTATTTTACAACAAGAAATGGAATTGGCGCGTATTAAATTGGAGACAGCAAGATTACAAGCACAAAGTGCTGATGCAAACCAGAATAATAACGCACAAAATGGATCGTCATCCAACCAAACTAAACATTTCTACAACTTTAAATTACCCACTTTCAACTTAAACGTGGACGACCTTTCATCATTCCTGTCACGTTTTGAACAGACTTGCAAAACAAATCATTTGCCCGAAGAGTCATGGGTACTCAAGTTAAATGAATTCTTGGTTGGAGAACCATTGACGGCTTCTCAAAATGCTGACCCATCAATAGCAAATAACTACGGTGCTATTAAGTCCTTGCTTTTACAAAGGTTTCACCTGGACGAGGAACACTGTAGGTTGAAATTTAAGGGAATTTTACCTGAATCTCCAAAAGATTTTGCAGGATTCATTGCGAACATGCGCAATACATTTAATAGATGGGTTGAACTGGCAGAGGTCAACAAATCGTACGACAAATTAGTTGATTTGCTACTACGGGATAAGGTATTATCTTCGGTTAGCCAACCATTCTTTGCATATTTGCAGGAGCGTAAACCAGGTACTATTGACGAGTTGGAAAAAAATTTCTTTAAACTACTGTTCGGCACATCCGAATGCGAACATTTCTAATTCTTCATTAAGAGAACCTCTACCTGTGGCGTCTAATATGGCCTACAATCATAATAACAAACAAAGACATCACAGTGTAGACAGAAGTAGGTTCCAAAGAAATCACAATGTTAACTTTCAGAAGGGACATAATAATGATTTCAACAATAAAAATGAGTTCAACAGAGGTAGATCACGAGATAGAAATTATTCACCTCAAACAAACTACCACAATAGTTAACATAACACTAATTATAATCGATCACATACCCCCAATAATAACAATAACTGGAATGGTAATAATCATGGCTCGAGACATCGAGATAATAGTTACTATAGGGGACGACGAGATAATTCTAACAATTATACTCGTAATCGATCTCATTCTCGTGGATCGTCTTATTATAACCATAATACAGGGGCGGCAGTTACAAATAATACCACCCCTATAGCTCAGGTCCCACTTGACGATAATACAACACAGTCTTCTGCTGCATGTTTTGCTATTAATTATAATGTGGCAAATAGTTGCCAACAATGCAATCTTATTTTTCAGAAGGCGAAAGAAACAGTGCTTAACTGCGGACATATTACACTAGAGGTAGGTCTTGCAGTCAACGATGGAACAGGCTCACTAATTTTTAACAGGGGAATCGTTAATGGATCCATCGTCTCAGTGCTGAGTGATTCAGGATCCACGACGATTGGTGTACGTCAGTCGCTGGTACATCCTAGCTGTGCGACAGGAGAATACGTCCGCTGCATGACATTTGGTGGAACTATTGAGTTCTACCCCACAGCTATTGTTCATATTAGAACACCCTTTTTCACAGGGAATGTAAAAGTTGGTATGCTAAAAAAGCCTATTGCTGACCTGATGGTTGGTCGTATACACGGCAGTAAAGATTGTACTCCAGATGAGATCATAGAATGGGAGAAACATAACCTATGCACTGGAAACGCCGTGACGACTAGAGCGCAGACTCAACTCATGGAGAAAGTTGGTGATAATAAAATGGATGCAGACAACCAAGAGGAATTTGTAGTCAATTCACCTATTGACAGGGAAACATTTGCAACCAAACAAAAAGAGGATAAATCTTTAAAAAAAAATTTTTAAGCTGGTTGATAAAGTTGACAATCTATCCTCAGGTAATAATAACAAACATTGGTTTGTTATTAAAAATGACATATTGATTAGATGTTTTAATGACAAATCACAAATGAAACAACAAGTTATGGTCCCGTATACTTTTAGACGGTACATTCTTCAACATGCGCATGACTCACAGTGTGCTGGACATATGGGATATACTCGAACACGATCTCGAGTACTGTCTTCATTCTTTTGGCCAGGAGTGTCAAGAGATATTTCGCAGTATGTACGTTCCTGTACTACATGCCAAGAAGTGAAAGCACGTGGAGCTTTTCACACGGCGCCTATTCAGGCTTGCGATATCTCAGTAAGACCGTTTGACAAGATGGCCATAGATATTATTGGTCCATTGCTACCATCGGCCAGAGGACATAGATTCGTCCTTACGTGCATTGATTTGTGCACACGATGGCCAGAAGCTATCCCATTAAAGACCACCACTACCACAGATGTAGCTGATGCACTACATCTCATCTTTTCTAGAATAGGGTTTCCTAGAAAACTTTTATCAGACCATGGGTCACAGTTCATATCTGACACCATGAAGGAAGTCATGAAAACCTGGAACATTGATAGGAATTTAAGTAGTATTTATCATCCTATGAGTAATGGTGCAGTTGAAAGACTTAACCGTACACTTAAACAACTACTACATAAGGTTACTGTTAAGCACCCTTATGACTGGGACAGAGCACTCCCAGCTGTTCTATTTGCTTATCGGGAGGTACCGCATGAACAAACTGGCTTCTCTCCCTTTGAATTAGTTTTTGGTGCTCCCCCAAGAGGTCCTATGGGACTAATAAAAGACTTATTAATTGACGCGGAGATGACTCAGGACACTCAGTCATCTTACGAGTATGTGATTAATCTTCGGAAGAACATTATTGAATCTTGCCAGTTGGCAATAGCTTCTTCTGAGGCTGCAAATGCTAAGGCTCGATCTCTACAAAATAGGTCTCGACGATTACGCCAATTATTCCCAGGCGATGAGGCTTATGTGTTACTTCCTCACAATAACAATAAATTATTGATATCTTGGAATGGTCCTTACAAAGTCATTGATAAAATTTCCGACGTTGATTACGTCTTAGATATCAAGGGACACAAAAAGATATTTCATATTAACATGCTCAAGCAATTTCATACACGTCCTGAACACTTACAGTCAATTTTTCATGAACTAGATGACAACACAGTATCTACTTGTTATTATTCTAACTTATCCGTCATCCAGGAAGAAGAATCTTCTTTTTCTGAGGTACAGTTACCGTTACCGGTACCAGTAGTTCAACCTACTGAATCTTGGCGGGATGTAACCCTCTCTTCAACGGTTACACCGCAACAGCGTCTACAGATTGCTAATCTATTACAATCTTATCCAGATGTGTTGACCGACGTCCGGGTCGCACATCGGCTATCAGTCATGACATTACTCTCAATGACGATACACCTATTCGTGTACATCCCTATTCGGTTCCTTTACATTTCCTTGCAAAACTACTAAGGAACTTGAACAGATGTTGTCTCTGGGAATCATTGAGACTAGTAATTCGCCATTCTCTTCTCCATTAGTGATTGTCCGGAAGAAGGACAATAACATCAGACTATGTGTTGATTATAGAAAATTAAATGCTAAGACTATAGTTGACAGCAAACCACATCCACTTATCGACGACTTACTGCCACGTCTATCCAACGCAACTATATTTAGTAAGATAGACTTAACTAAAGGTTATTGGCAGATACCACTGACCGAAAAGGCTAAGTACTACACCGCATTTTCCACTCCACAAGGTCTATACCAGTGGAATGTGATGCCTTTTGGGCTTGTTAATGCGCCAGCTACCTTCATTCGCCTGATGCGACAAATTTTATCAGGTAGACCAGACGTTATTACATATATTGACGACATATGCTTGTTTAGTTCGTCGTTTGAGGAACATGTGTAAAGTTTGTATATTGTCTTCTGTAAAGTTTCTTTTCTTCTTTCCACTCTAATGAAGTGTCAGTCTGTATGCTCTGTAAGGAAGAGTGGTGTGTTGTTGAGATCAGGCATGCCCCAGTCTACCCAGCTGTAAATGGGTAACTCACCCTAGTCCTGAGTTAGGGAAGGCAAAGGCTCCAGGGGAAGCAGGCCCTAAACTTGGTCACTCCAACCGACGCAGGATGGTGTATGTATGAAGTAGAAGTGTAGAGTGTGATTACCGCGAATGGTGTACTGTTCGTGTGCTGACCAATATAACCACTCATACACATGTGTCTACAAGGCACCAATGCAGACTGCTGGAATCTTTGTTTACTCAATTTATTCAGGCGTACACACTGGGACATACGAGTACATCATGGTATGTTGACATATCAATTTGTAGGTATACATAGCAGATCTGAAGTCATGACACATTCAGAAATAATGGGCAGTACATCAAAAGTTCAATGTCATGATATATTATGGCCGCATCCCCCTATCTGACTAAACGCGTCAGTGAAGGCAGATCGGTAAATAACTAAGGTTACTTGACGTCCATAGTTTGTAGCATATATTATGAAACCACGAAAGAGGGGGTTTCTAGCAAGATTGAGATCTCCCTGTCACTGTCCGATAATAGGATAAATAATCTGTTCTCTTGGCAGTGATCAAAACATATGATGACTGAAATCTAACATGGCCGCCTCCCTGAGTTGTCGTTCACTCATTCATAGGAAGGAGAATATAAGCCAGAGTTAATTTATAATGGGTATATAAATGATTTCATAAATGTTCCCATACAGCTCTACGATGATCAGGTTAATTCACGTAGCCATAACCGCTGTAGGAAAGTCTGTCATCTTTGTCGATACAAAACACGACCCTAGCGATACGAAGCACAATGTTCCATCTAGGTCGAATCGACATGAGATCATCAAAATAGGGTCTGGCAATACATGGAGTCCGAATTATACATTGTACCGTACCTTAGGAGAGTCTCTAACATAAACTATAGTAGAGATACCATCTCCTTTAGAAGAAAACCACTCCATGAATCGTATTTCCTTAAGAATCTACCAGCCCTTTGAAAAATGCGTACCCGCCATTATCACGGTACATCGGAACTCATCACGACTTGTCAAGACAACTCATACTTCCGCTAGACCAGAATAATAAGAATCTAGTCCGTAATACTCATATGAATTCAGGCCTATAAACATAATAAGCAAATTAATATATTTTCTTTGGCCCTAAAAAAATAAGTACAAAAAAGTTTAAGAGCAATCATGCTAGCCCGGGATCAATATCAAGAACGATTACTGCCTATAATCATTTAAAAGTGTGACATCAAACATGGATTCTCTCGCTTTTTGCAACACATTAGACAGCATATTTCCATACACAACTATGATATGAATGTCTATTATTTTTTTAAACGCCCTATATTAACAAGGCACCTGACGCTCCGCCATATCGATTTTTGTAAACTATGTGCGTCAAAATATGCTCACCGCAACAGATTACATTACCCACACCCTCGGGTAAAAAAAAAAATGGTACTTTTTTTTTGAAATAGACATTTTTTTTTTTTTTTTTTTTTTTTTGTTTATACTCTAAGGGGGGGGGCCGGGGCAAACATACACATCGAGGCTCACATATTTCGCACACTGCCCAATAACAATGCGCAGATGTGTATTGCATTAAGTTTTTTATGACCTTAGAGAAAGATACTTTCTCTAAGGTACTAAATATTTCCAGAGATTGGTGTCCTCCCCCTAATAAACACCCCCTGCCCCGGTCCGCCACGCTCACCTTTTAATATAGCTCGCCATATCTATACAATAATAGCAATGAACAACAATTTCCACTTTAGTTTTACGCTATACATAAATCTTCTCTCATCTAAGGATATCTTTTATGAACACATGTTCATGGATACGCAATCATCAAAGACGAAGAAAACATTTCGAAAGGATCAGGTATACTTTTGTGAATAAATACCCTCGCCACATGAACCGCTAGAAGTAGTCTGTGTTTACAACTATTCAATATTGGATATATTATTACATATGTGTACACATTTCAACATAGAAACAAACTGTATCAAGTTACCTGTTCGCCCGCTTTATACAGACAGCTTATTGTCTCAGAACTATTCCTCGCTGGGCAATCCCAATAAGACAAAATATTGGCCATCACATTTGTCTGACCCACCGGCATTAGCTCGCACCGAGAAATGATGAATGGCTGTAGCAGCAAATCGAGCTATCTTTAATACCTTAATGTCTGATTTGCGCTTGATCTCAGCGCTCTTCAGCATTTTCCCTGAAAATCTGAAATATAATGTACTGAGCTTTCTGGGTCAGTTTCCATCAATGAACATGCGCGCTCCCAGAAGAAACTCTTTGCAGTTTAAGTGAAATTGTGACGCTGACAAAACCTAGCAAATAATGTCTCACGGTCTAGGTCCGAGATGATTCTTGCTTTGGATCGGGCATTCATGTACGAATTCCTGAGGTTACTATTATCACGTGCATCCAGGAGTTCCGAGTACTCTCCCCTAGCTATTCAGTGCAGCTCCCAATCGCCCGGTTGGATGACGACTGTCATACGAAGAAATATGTCTAGCGAAACATCTCCCGCTCTGGCACTCCCCCAGCTATTATGTAGGATAGGAGTACAAGTAGAAAACACGTTGAACTCCCTTTTCAAGAGGTTGCCATTCTTGGTCCATGGATACATTTGGTGGCCCTTTCTTTAGAAGAAGAAGG
>JAMPIV010019466.1:0-82180 GCA_024509875.1 Oreohelix idahoensis | reverse complement strand
CTCCAGGTCTTCCTTAATACACTTCCTGTCTGTCTCCATTTCCTTTCTCCATGGTATTTTGTTTTCCTTGCCGCCCCCCCCCCCCCTTCTGCCTCTCAAACCCTGGGGATCCCAGAACAAAGACTGCCTTGTAACGCTTAATCAACAGGTTATTTCATACAGTGTGTGCCCTAATCCATCTCCAGCGTCGTGTCGTCTCTCAACTTCTGTTTCCACTGGGCACTTTGTCCTGGTTCTTGTTTAATGTTCCACTGTGGCACTTTGTCTGGTTCTTGTTTAATGTTCCACTGTCACTTGTCTTGGTGTCTTGTTAATGTTTCCAACTGGCCACTTGTCTGGTTTCTTGTCTTAATGTTCCACTGGGCACTTGTCTGGTTCTTGTTAAGATTCCACTGGCACTTGTCTAGTTTAGTGTTAATGTTCCACAGTATCATCTTGTCATACCACTACAATTCGTCTATTCTACGCAAGCACCAGTTTATGGAAGTCTGTAGATTTTTGATGCTTTTACAATCCAGATTTTTTTTTTTTTTTTTTTTGCTACGTTTTGGCGACGCGCGTCCCTTTCAACCTAGTCGGTTATATTAAGGCGCATGTCCAAAAATAAAAGACCTGTAGGTATGATGTACTAACTTTGAGAGCTGGACAAACTGTCACACTCTAGATACAGGAGCTGTGTTAGCTGTCAATCCGCGTTAGTCCATAACAATCAGTCTTGAGGGGAGGAAAAGGGGGGGGGGGGGGGGGGGGGGGGGGGGGGGGAGTCTTTTACAACCAGTCTGTTGGGTCCGTAACAACCTATATGTGGGTCTATAAAATAAAATCTGTTGAACCCATTACAAACGAATCTATAGGGGTCTTTACGAATAATGTGTTAGGTGTATGTTAACAAAGAATATGTAGGGTTCTATTACAACCAATCAATGGAGTGTAATTACAACCACTCTATGTGTCTATTCTAGTCAAATCTATCTGGGCTCACTACAACAAATTTTTATTCCAATGTAATGTAAATCTGAAACGTTCTCATATACTTTTTGTGTGTGTTATGTGTAGAAAATGATTAAGAGTATCTTCTTCATCCTTCTTGCGATCGCATCTTTGATGATTACACCGTCAGACGAGTTCTCATGATGAATTCGACTGTTGTTTGAAGTTCCTCTTTAACTCCATATAGCTTTGAGTTTAGTGTTGAGTCAATGGTCCAGTATAATCTTTCTTAACTGGTCATACAGAGGACAGTCCTGTAGAACATGCTCAGCAGTTTGTTCGTTTAATCCACATGGTAGCACAGTGGTGAAGCAGACAATCGGTAAGCTTGTGCATGTGTTTTATTCAGTTTGTTATGCCCTGTCCCTGAGTCGAAAATAGTTGTCCTGTCCCTGCCGGTCGAGAGTGTGATAGTCGTCTTTGGGTTGGTTCTGTTCTCTTCTGATAGTCTGGATAGCTCTCTTTTTTCTCAAAGTATGTGACTTCATTATCTTCTTGTTCACATTCTCCTCCCTTTTTTGCAAGTTTATCTGCCTTTTCATTTCCGGGTACACCACAATGAGATGGTACCCACTGAAGTATGGTTCTCTTTTTGGCAGCTACCTTGTTAAGTTCATTTCTCAGATGCGGGAGTTTACCACCCTTGAGAGCTTGCAGGACAGACAGTGCATCTGTGAGGATGACTACCTGGTGGCAGTCAGAGTTGGTGTTATAAATCATATTTGCAGCTTGCTCTAGAGCTTGAACCTCAGCTGTATAGTTGGAACAGAATTTACCAGTGGGAATGTGCCTAGTCTCATAGTGGTTGTCAGGATATGAGATAAAGATACCGGCACCTCCATTCCTAACAGCATTAGTTGCTGATCCATCTGTATAGGCATGTATCCATGATTGATCGGATAGCTTTCTTGGATCATACTCAATGTAGCAGTTCGTTTTTGCAGATCATTATACTCACATCCACTTGTGAGACCACTGACTGTTGTATTAATTTGGAGGGCACTGCTGGCCTGCTCCCATGGTACAGGGTATAGGGTGGGCTTCAGTGGTGTTGTCTTCATGGATAGGTCTTCTTGATGCTGTCTTATAAGTCTTTTTCCCCGATGCACAAAGCTGCTACGCTTTAGACGTCCCAATGCCAGATCATCTAGTCTTGCCTTCATTGGGTGCATTGGCATACTGTTGTACTTTTCCATCTGGATCATGGTTTTTGTGTCTCTTCTATGGGACAATGTCTGTAATCCAGCAACCATCTGCATCTCTGTTATTGGTGTAGTTTTCATGGCTCCTGTAATGAGCCTGAGAGCTTGATTTTGCACCTTGTCCAAAGACTGCAGATGTGAGTTAGCAGCTGATGACCATGCTGCTGAGCTAAACTCTAAGTGTGGTCTTATTACTCCATTATAAATCTTCTTTAGATTTCGTTCATTTGCTCCCCAGTTGGTACCTGCTAATTTTCTGAGTATGCCTAGTCGTCTTCGGGCCTTTCCTTCTGCATTTTCAATATGCTTATTCCATGTAAGCCTTTGGTCAAATGTCACCCCAAGATAGGTGGGGTAGCTTTCTTCCTTGATCACGGTTGTCCCTTGGTGTATGTTAGCTGATTTGTCCTTGGGGGCGAGGGAGAACAGTGTTGTGGAGGTTTTGTCTGTGTTTATTGTGATAAGCCATTTCTCTGCCCATGACACTAGCATGTCTGCTGCCCGCTGCATTCTATAATTTGCTGTGGTGACATTTTCATCAGCGCACCAGAGTACTAGGTCATCTGCATATAAGGCAGCTTTAACTCCTGCAGGGAGATCTTTCACCAGGTCATTGATGTAAACAAGGAAGAGTGTTGGGGAAATTACTCCTCCTTGAGGTACCCCCTGATGGAGCAACACTTTTCTGCTCTGCAGACCGTCAAGAGTGACTCTAGTTCTCCTGTTATGCAAGTATGACTGGATCCATTTCATCATGTTGCCTTGGATTCCACTTCTCCTAAGTTTTGCAATGAGGCCATCTTTCCACACCTTGTCAAAGGCCTGCTTGAAGTCGACCCAGATCGTTAGGACCTTTTTCTTCTCCTGGAAGGCATCTTCTATTGCTTGAGACAAGTAAGTAACTTGGTCTTTCTATACTGTAGCATTCTCTAAATCCAGCTTGTTCCGGCACCAGGATCTGCTCAGACTCTAAATACCATTTCAATCTGTGGTTGACTATTCGCTCCATAGTCTTCCCAACACAGCTTGTGAGACTGATTGGCCGGTAACTTGCAGCCTCGGTCTTACATTTCCCTTTCTTTAGTATGGGTATTGTGATGGCTTCTCTCCATACTTGGGGTACCGTTCCTTTCAAACCAGCTGTGGTTGAATATCTCAAGCAGTTTTGTCTTTGCTGCTGAGCTCAGATTTACTAGCATTTCGTTGCTGATTTTGTCTGGGCCGGGTGACTTTTGAAACTTAAGCTTGGAAATAGCCTTCTGTAGTTCTCCTAGTGTGATGGGTTCCCTCATTGGGGCAGGAGTATCTGTCTGTCCCCATGGTTGCCAGTATTTCTTTTCTTATCTCTCTCTGATGGTCTATGTTAATGGGTAAGTTGCTTTCTGAACTGTATCTTCTAGCAAACAAGTCTGCAGCTTGTTTTCCTCTGAAAAGTTTGCCACCTTCATCCAATGTGATAGTCTGCCTTGGTGAGGAATGCTCTTCATTTAGAGACTTGACTAATCTCCAAAGTTTCCTGCCGTCTTTCTCAAGGTTCAGCGATGCCGTTTTAGTTCTCCAGCTTTTCCGCTTTTCTTCTAGCTTTGTTCTCTGAAACTCTGCTACAGCCTTTTTCCATTTGTTGTGAGTTTCAAGTGAAGGCTGAGACTCTGCGTCCTTTCTAGCCTTGTCCATAGCTTCCTGACGTTCTTGGAGTGTGCTGGACCAGTATGGTATGTAGTTACGCCGGCATCCTTTGGGAATGGTTTCTTTTGCAGCTTGTAGTATGCATCTGTTGAAGTCTTTTACCACTTCATTAATGTCTCTGTTCTGTACCTTGAGGGTAGACAGCAGCGTGTTCACCTGATGCCTGAATAAACCCCAGTTGGCTTTTTTGTAGTTCCATCTTGTAATGGCTGGGCCTGTACTGAGAGTTGCACTCTGGACAGTAAGAAAGATTGGGCGATGGTCGCTTCCCCCTAGTTGGTCTCCTACTTCTCTACTAATAGATCCAGCTATATCTGGTGTGGAGAAGGCAAGATCTGGTGTTGAGGTTGTGTGCCATCCTCTGGAGTAGAAGGTAGGAGTATCTGTGGCATTATTGACTAGGATTAGGGAGTGATCATCTTGCCAAGTTTCAACCTCTTCACCTCTGTGATCCAGATGGTTATAGCCCCAGCTCTGGGAGTGGCTATTAAAGTCTCCAACTGCTATAAAGTTGGTGGCTGGTACCTGTATAGAGCTGAGACTCAGGGGTTTGTTGTTCGGACAGTAATAGTTCAGGAGTTCTATTTCCATCTTGTATACCTTTATCTGCAGCAGCTGATATTCTGCTCCATCCATGAAGGTTTTCCTTTCGTGTGCAGGAATGTTATTCCTTACAAGAGTAAGTACTCCTCCTTTTCGTCTATCTTGTCTGTCGGATCTGAAGCATTGATATCCCCTTATTTTAAAGGTTGATCTGCTTTCAAGTGAGTCTCTTGGATACAGCAAACACTGACTTGCTTCTCATACAAGATGTTTTCCAGCTCTGTCTTTTTGCTGTATCCAGCCTGCTTGCTGTTCACTCCCTCTGCATTCCAGTGCATCATGACAAGTGGCACTCTGGGTTTCTCTTTTTCTGTTTTGTTTTGGTCAGTAGTTCTCCTCCGCCGTCTGTTGACTCCACAAGACGGTCTAGAGGGTCCTCCAGTAGCTGAGGGTGGGCTCTGTCGAGGCTCAGAGCCCGGCACTGCACCTGCCTGGTGGAGCTCCACAGGGCGAGCACCAGAACGAGATTTATTTGACGGTGTACTCTCCATAGAAAAAAAAAAAAAAGCGAGTTGCATGATACTGTGGTTTCCGGTGCGCCTTCTGGCCCAGTATCTACGACTTTAGCAACTGTTCAACGGGAGAGTGGGCTCATCCCTAATCTGTTTATGTTCCCAGTAGTAGACTATTCGCAAGCAGCCTGGGGGTGTCACTGCTCTGCGCGGACCTTGTTTACCGAGGCGGCGTCCGAGCTCGTATGGTGAAAATATGGTTGCGTTATCTTCAAAATAGCCCTGTCTTTCCCGTGCTTTTCTGCCATCCTGCAACTTTGAGTTAGGGAGTTCTGAGCTCCAGTCTCTTTCCCAGGCATTTTATCCTGGCCTGGCACGCATACAGAGGACCCCACTTCTGGTTCTAAGTTAGCAGTTGGGGATAGGTGGGGTAGCACACTGTGCATTCCCCGTCATCCAGGGGGCTCTCCAACTATGCAGAGCTTGCACAATGCTGTGCTCTGGTTCGGGGCTCTCCCAAGGAATCCTCACGTCCTGCACAGAGCCACTTCCCGATACCCACCACCTGCCAACCCTCCATTGTAGAAATCTCCTGCATGCGGCCATCCAGTCAAGAGCCAGTATTAAGTCTGGTGCCCAAGTGATCCCCCCAAGCTCAGTGTGCAATGCTGGGTTCTCATCATGCTGCAACACAGGAGGGATTGTGATGCTCAGCCATCTCTCTCAATTCTGCACCGATAAGTGACATACGTGGACAAATCGGGACTTAACTTTGCCTCAGTACTGGTAGGGGTGGAGGTGCCCAGAATCATGTACCACTCGCCGGTGGGTTCTGCATCTACACCTATAGGGTTCCACCCACTCCTCAGCCCATTTAGCCTGGCCCCTCACCCAGGACCTGTCCGGCTTGGGTGACCCTGCCAGGAGTAAAACTCCCGCCGGCATAGCTCCCGGGATCATTGAGGCGCTCAAACAGTCCAACCGACGCAAGGTAGCTTACATTTGGAGAGTAGCATTAACCCATGAAGTGGGGGTAATATTACAATGATTACGAAGATAACCATTACAGTGATTACAGATATAACAATACAGTGATATACAGAGATAACATTACAGGTGATTACTGCAGTATAACAACAAGATGTTAAATAATAGTCAGATCCATTTAGTAATGTATTACCACCCAGCGATCTCTTTGTTCTTGATGTAATTATTCCTTCTTATCATAAACTAATTACAAAGATGAATATATAGTTTTTATTCTATTCCCCAAGTGTTCGCAAGTGTTGAAACACTCCACAAAGGCCACTTCAAGTGAAGTTCAAGTAGTTCATCAGAAAATACCGTTGTTTCACGCAGATGTACAGGAATAATTGTGTCTAAATCTGAATGCTGGGGAATCTATTCATAACAACGTTTCGGGCTTATTACCGAGGACAGATGACAACAGGCTTTGCGGGTTTTCTCACACTTCTCTGTTTCTTGTTTCGTCTCTTTGTGATCAACCATCCTTTTCCTTCAATACTTCTCCAAGTCTTTTATCTGCTTGTCAGCTGCAGGCAAAGTTATCTGGAGTTCTATTAGATGCTGGCGAATGGAGGATGTTTTATTCTTTGGCATCACGAAATAATAGATTTTGAAAGTTCAAAGATTCGTTTAACATTGCATTGGAGAACACACTAAGTCCTCCTTCCTTTTTCAATCTCCCTACTGAGCGCTCGGAAACCAGTGACGTAACCACCATAGTGGGGTGGAATAGAGGGGTTCGCGTCAAGGGGTGGTCCCGCCCCGGGGTGACAGCCGAGGGAAAAAGGGTGTCATATCGAAATACTCTTAAGCAAGACATTACTTAAATGTTAAAGTTATACCTGCAAGTTGTTTCTTTATGAGTTTAGGGGGTGCCAAAAGGTAAATTTTCACCCCCTGTTGCCCAAATATTCAGGGCCGGTCCTCCACTGGGGGGGGGGGGGGGGGCTCAGCTCATCTGCACCCCCCCCCCTCCCCCCTGATGAAAGTACAGTCCCGCAGTAATAGCTTTCGTAGGCAATGTGTTTTGAAAATGACGTACTGCTCGACAGCATAAATATGCATACGTTCACTTCAAATAATGAACCTGCAACTAGTAGTACCAATAGTCTAGACCAAAATAAATTTAGTGCAGTCCTAGGCCCAGGGCCTATTACAAAATGGGTGGGGGCCATAGACGTGGTGAGGGACCTACATCATGGTGTAACGCCTAGCACGTGGTTAGAAGCCTATAATGTGCTGTGAGAGCAGCCGAGTGTTTTTGAGCAAACCCTGGTTAATAAATAGCCAAAACGTGGTGTTTTTACATCTGTTTGGGGCTTACAAATGATGTGGGAATTCTTACACATGCAACTGCTGCAGCTTAGTCATGGTCGTATAATTTGAAAACGGGTGTGGGGGCCTAGACTATGATTAACCTAAAAAGTGGTTACATAGAACAACTAACCAATATACATACTGCAATGATGTTATGCCTAATACGGTGGTGTCGTTGCCCTACCCGTGGTTCTTGTATCCTACAGATTAGTGCAAGGAATTACATAGGAATTTAATGGGGCCACACGTGGTATGGGGCCTATATACCTGGTATATATATATATATGGCGTGTGGCCCTATACGTGGTGTGGGCCCTATACGTGGTATATAGCTATATATACTGAGCTATAACACTGTATGGTGGCATAATACGTATATATGGGGCCCATCCACGATGGTGTGGGACCTAAATATGGTGTGGGGCATTATACATACATGGCATGCATACACGTTTTTGTCTGTGGTCATAACGATTATGATAGCAATATGCTATTACTTACCAGCAAGAGATTTCAAGTGATAGTTCTCAGACTGAGGAACCAATAGCCACCTTTACAGGACTCAATACCATGACTGTTCAACAAATTTAGCAATATCTTCGACAGACAGATGTGTCCACTGTTTAAGGAAGATCAAACAAGCAGAAGAAAATGCCCTCCGTGTGAAATCCGCGTCTACTCTAGGAATCGAAGGATCAGATTTGTAGGTCAGCAATAACCCTGTACACAAAAAGACCTGACACAGAACTTTAAAAAGTTGCTGAATATGAGAGCGATGAGGAAAATTTCTGTGACGTTAGTCGCCAACTTGATGACAGAAATAGATGGTGTTTCGTGTAATAATTGTTTACGAAATAGTCAGAAGCTCTTTCCACCTCCATACCCTACTGTTATTCTCTTACTCTCCATCTCTATCTAATCTGATCTGTCTGTTTGTCTATCTGTCTGGTCTCTCTGGTAAAATTTCTGTTCATCTTCATGGGGTCTCTATGACGTAACAGTAATATCTGAGCTATACTCCTGTCTATGTGTCACATCTTCCACTCCTACTCACCTTTCTCTCCAAACACCAAATGTATTCATTTCTCCGACATTGCATATGCTCCTTATTCTCCATTACTCTAAAATACTTTATTTCTATAAGTTGTCCCCTTCCCTCCTCTTTCCCCACTACTATTTTTAATGGAAAGCTTCTTAGCCCCCCACCCCGGCTTCATTCAATTTGTAAAAAAAATTTCTCACGCCCCATTCTTCCTCTTAGCAACCACCACACACACCTGCTCATCCAATCTTTTCTCAGGACCTTAACACAATTCTCTCAACCTTATCACATTCTCTTTTACTACTTATCACATTCTCTCAACCTTTATTCACATTTTCATCCTTTGCCGAAAGCTCCTTCAAGTACACTTCCTTCGAATACTTTGTTCTAAAAGCATATTGAAACCTTTCTTGTTCTGCCCCGACCCAACATTTTGTCTATCTCCGCGACATATAATTAAAGTAGGCATTAATTTAACTCTTGGTTTTACACGGAATCAATCACATTTTTTTTTCTCTCACAAAAAACTCACTCTTCTCCTCTTCTCTCCGTCCAATCTCTCCGCTGCATTCTCTCTCTCTCAATTATTCCAGAGATCCAGTTCTCTCAAGCATGTAAGTATGTCATCGACTCTCTCTTCTCGTGATAAAGGAATTTATTTGAGTCTTCCATATCAGAATGTAGTCAATTGTGAATTAGTTGCTGGCCTGTGACTGCATAACAAGCATTATAACGTGCTATAATTACTGAGATATAGAAATGATTTGGATCGTTTACCTCAATTACAATTAAGCAGTCACGGCTGTTGACAAAATGACATCGTAGAGCATTCCCAGAAAATAATATCTTGAATTGATGGTTAATGCGGGAGAATTGTGAAGTGAGAGTCACAACGTGATCCTTAGTTTTTTTGAGCAGCCATTAGTTTTTTTTTTTCAGCATAGTTGTGATTAATGTCGAAAAAGAGAGACTCGATACAACGGTAAAATTGTCGAAAAAAAAAGATAAGGTGTTGTAAAAGATGCGAGACGTGTGTGATGAAATGGCGGAAAAAAGAGTGAAGGTATCATGTCCATAAAAGAGCGAGACGATGTGTGTGAAATGGCGGGAAAAAGAGGAAGGTCTATAAAATGATGAAGACAATGATGACGAGAAAAGTGTAGAGATTTGCTAGCATTCATTGTTTAGGCAAAGAGCCAGAATGCACGGACGGGGACGCCATATCTTGACTGAGTGATGTTCGGACCATGGGGCGCACCTCAGTCTTGTGCAATAGTCTCTCAGAACTCGAGTTTCGTCTTTGAGAATATTATCAAAATCAGTTTTTTTTTTTTCTTTTGGATATAACTTACATGAGATTTTGGCCTATTAAGCGTAACCGATACACGATCATTTGCCTATAGTATGCCTCGTATAGAAAGCTAGAAATGATTTATGAAGTGTAGAAGTCAAAACTAAATGCAGGCAGAAATCGATAAGTTAGCAAGTAACATTTCTACAGTAAAAGTTGAGAAGATTAATGTAAAGGCTCCTCCTCTGATTTTGCCTTGCATAGAAGTGAAGGAAACATTGAAGAATTTTAGAAAAATTAGAATCGAAAATGGAAAAAACACATTTTTCCCTGTATGGATTGGAAGTTGTGTAACAAGAAGCTTTATGTTTTTGCATATAAATGCTGAATTGTGTAAATACCAGTTGACTTGTTGAATTTACGATTACGTTCAGTAAACTTATCTGATTGAAACTACTGCATTTCACTCCGCTCCATATAGTTGCTGTTTTTGGAAAAGTTACAGTTGGATAATTTAAAAACCACTATATATGATTGTTTTGCTTCTCACTGAAACCTAAAAGGGTAAGAAAAGAACGAACCTGAAAAGAAAAATTAGGTAACAGTCAAGGAATCTCCATTCGCTCAGGCGGAAGGCCTGTAGCCTTGGCCTTTTAGAATAACATTGAAAAAATTTAGTTTTGTAATAAATAAATTAAAAAATATCAAATACTACTTGCACAAATTTAACATGACAACGGGCACACTCTTGCTAAGATCTATCCTATCTATCTATGTTCTCTCACACAAGTTCACTTTTCGCATCTCTCTCATACACACTCACTCTTCCTCTCTCTCATATAGATCAACTCCCTCTATCGCACACATAGCCCTTATACCCTCTCTCACACACACAAAGCCACCACTTTTCCATCCATCTCATTTCCGTATTGCCTCACACTCACTCATTGCTCCTCTTATCTCCCTCATCTACCAACACCAACCACAGACGACGGTTTACAGACATTACTGTCAGTATATATCCTCGCTTACCCACACATTAAAACTAAATAATTCCCCACACAAATAAACATCTGCTTCTACCTAAAGTGGATTGACAAGCGCGTCATTCCTATAAATAGAACAACTCAAAAATTTCGTATAAATAACTGCGGCACTCCCGGAACGCACAAAGTAATCAATGTGTCCTGGATCAAAGTAAGTAGTAGCAAAAGAGGCATAATTTAGTATCAGAAGGCACCAACAGGGAGTGACACTTGCGCCCTGAATGATACAGAAAAAAAACTAATGACTCGCTGATCACTGCTCTGGCATCCGGGGGCCTAAAGAATTTTCAGCTACTACCTACCGGTGATCAAAATCCAAGCAGAAATCTACACTGAAACCAAGAGAGTAGTCATCAAAGGGATAGACACCAACTTGTCAGACACAGAGGCCCTCAGCTACATCCAGGCCGAAAACCCTCGGTACAGATTCACACACGCAGAAAGGCTTAAATCCTGGAACAAAGAAGACACCAGACTGATAATAGTGACTCTACAGGGGAAAACAGTCCCAGAAAACATCACTATCCAGAATAGACCTCGAAGAGCACATGCCTTCATCCCGCCAGTGATACAATGTTCAAAGTGCCAGGGATTTTCTCACACAAGGAATACGTGCAGAAAAGAGAAGGTCTTTAGATACTTTGCGGGCAGCCACGAATACAAAGACTGCCCAAAGGCCAAAAAGGACCAAGACTACAAAGCACCAAATAACAATAGAAAATGTACCAACTGCCTCGGAAAGCACGGAGCACGATACCGAGGATGTCCCGAATACCAACAAACAAGGCAAATAATTACAGTTGCCATTGGAAAGGGAGTATCGTACCAAGAGGCAAAAAACACACTGAAGGCAAGTACTCTAGGTGATAGGCGCCAAGACCGCCTAACGGAACAAGTCAGACGGCTCACGACTGAAGTGAGAGAATTGAAACAACAACTGCGAAAGGAGAGAGAAAACCGCCAGCCACACAAAAACAGAACCTCAACTGACAGATGTGAAGAAATACATGACAGCTCGGAAAGCGCGAAACAACAACAATTCATAAACGACATGAAAATAACACACCAAGACATGAAAAGAATTCAGCAACAGATAGAAGAAGATGTAAGGAAACTGATAGAACTGAAAGATGGAAACGAACAACTACTGAAAAGAATAGAGGCAGAAAGAATGACCATTGAAGAAATTACATCAAACACAAAAGACACTAAAACGAACGACCAATCAAACGAAGGAGTCATCGAGGAAACGTGGGAAGAGCTACTCCCAACAATGATAGAAAAAGCGCTTTCCCAGACACTGGAGAAAAGGAAGACACAAGAAGCAGAAACGAGGAGGGCAAAAACTCACAAAACCTAACAAGCCAGATAGGAAAACAACAAATGTACACCATGAACACGCCACGACACCCCGAATGGACAAGAGCAAAGAGGTATCATGACAGGCAGCTAGTGGTCCTTTTTAGGACCAGTCCTTTTCAGGACTAACAACAGGCTAGCACCGGAGATAGTAAACACCCTATATACCCCAATTATAACCAACTTTCAGGTTGAACAGGGTATTACAGCAACATAGTAGACGAAATCAACAACAACAACAACAACATAAATAACTGCGCTAGTCAGCAGGTATAGAGGCTGATTATTCTCGTTAAGTGTTGTCCAGGGGTCGCTATCTGGTGAGAGTGAACTGCTTGACTCTTGACTGAAAATGTCTTAACGTGGAAGATTCCTTGTCTGTGTGTGTGTGTTACCATTTATCAACGCCGCACGCGCAAACAGTCCTTTTTAGGACTAGTCTATTTCAGGGCTTAGTATTTATCAACACTGTACTTGAGTTGACAAAATTTACTCTTTGAATGCAGTTAGTATGTGATATAGCTTACGTACTTCGGTCAAGGTTGAAAGGGACGTGCCTTGCCACTACAGATGACAAAAACCCATCAAGAAAACAAAAATGTTCCTGATTTGTATTATTGCTTGTGAAATATTGTTAAAGCTAAAAGAAGGAGAAACCATAGTCAACCTTGTCATTGTGTATGGGCCAATTGAAGAGGGGCAAGCAGAAGTCTTCTTCTTCTTCCTCGTTCGTCATGAAAAGGACGGTGGTTGCGTTGTGTCTGTTTACGCCGTAGCTGTGATATCTGCACCTTTCGGTCGACACATCCGACTTCTGCACGGCATTTTTTGGGACCGGGTTTGCCTTTCCTCTTCGATCCGTACTCGCTCAACCAGACTGCAGTGCTGCAGACTGTTTCTAGGACCACCACGTGGAGGTGGAGTACGGTCTTGACCAGCTCTGGTTCGCTGATCCTGATGCAAGCAGTCAAGCTATGGGTCGCTGACTGCATTCTCTATTACTGCATCTTTGGGTCCCAAGCAGAAGTCAAATGTGAATTCTTCGAACTGCATCAAAAGACAGTGGACGACTGCCTGGATGAAACTATCTTGCTCGGAGATTTCAATGTTAGAGTTGGAAACGACCATGCTAGATGGGGTGGTGTTATCGGAAGGTATGGAGAAGATACACTTAATGGCAATGTAAAGCGACTCCTTAGATTCTGCAGTGAGCAAAACCTGTTCATGACAAGCACAAACTTTCCCCATAAGCGCATACATGCATACACTAGATATGAACCAATAAAGAATAAGAAATCAATGATCGAATATGCTATAGATAGGAAGAGCTCATTCAAGTATGTCAGGGATGCTAGAGTCTAGGAGTGATTGGAAGTGATCACTACATGAGAACAATTAAAAGAACAACTGAAGGAGTTGTTCGGCTTAGGAATTACCTATTCATCATCATGCAAGAAGCTAAGTAAACGAACTGGAGAAATGAGCATTACGACCTTCAAGATGAGAGATCCAAAAGTTAAGACCAGATATCAGGTGCTTATTGCTACAGCAGTGAAAAACACAGAAAAACAACCTGATCGCCAGGCTTAAATTCGAGGACATCATAAAGACAGCTGCAGCAGTAGCATGTGGTGGTCCGACTTGGGAAGAAGAGAACGAGGACATCTTGGTGGACAGAGAAAGTTAAAGAGAAAATAAGAGAGAAGAAAAAGGTTAGGAAACAATACTTAGGAGCTAAAAGTGCAGCAGAAAAAAACAGAGAAATAAAGAGAATATGTGATACTCAGAACAGAAGCAAAGAACAAGGTGCTAGCAGCAAAACAGTCCTGAGAAGAATTGTGAGAAAAGCTAGAAAAAGATGCTCAAGAAAACCAGAAATTGTTTTAAAAGACGCTAAAGAACATGAGGAAGTAAAAACAGTGCGCACTTAAATTTATAAAGGACTAGCAAGGCAAATTGCTTACTGCCCCAAAAGAAGTAATGGAAAGATGGAAAGAATATTTCTCAGAACTCCTTGATGGTGAACAAGGTCAAGCATCAGAAATGATAACCACTAGCACAGACGAGGAAACAAATGGTGGTGAAGATGGGATAAAAATGGAAGAACTGAAGGCAGCACTGAAGAAAACCAAGATCGTCAAAACAGCAGTGCATGATGGTATAACACCAGAAATGGTTAAGTACGTGGTAGCAGCAGTCAACCTATTACTCCTGAGGATGCTACAGGTAGCTTGTGTAGGGAACTGCCACGGTGCCAAAGACCCTACCAAAGGATTGGGAGGTTGCCATTATAACACCCATTTTCAAAACGGGAGACAACCGACAATGGGGAAATCATATAGGCATATCCCTTCTCAGTGTCCCCGGTAAAATCGACTCTAGATTCCTGGAACAGAGACTCAGATGCCTAGCTGAGCCACAAATGGATGAGGTCCAATGATCTTCACACTCAGACAGCTGAGTGAACAGGCCCTTGAGTATAAAGGTGAGATGCATCTAAGTTTCTTGAATCTGGAAAAGGCGTTTGACAAGGTCCACTGTAGCAAACTTTGGGACTTCTTGGCAAGGAAGAACATTTGAACACCTCTGATTCATGCCACACAGAACTTCTGCAAGTCTTGCAGAAATTATGTGAGGACGACAAAGCATAAGTCAGAATGTGACGGTATTGCCTCCCCTGCTTTGCAGTAGTGGTCCAACAGTGGCCAAAACTCAAGAGTATCTAATATGGGCTTCAAAGGTATCTACCTTCGCGAAAGATTACTCTTGGCAGAGATGTAGATAGAAGGGTGATGACACTTCTATTACAAAGGGAGTCTTCACAAGATATTCAGAATAAGCGAGAACAATACTGCTTTGGCTGAGTATGTTAACTCTGTAATTCTGCCGACGCTTTTGTGAAGGATTTAAGCACTTCTTAAGTTCAGTGTCACGGGATTGCCTCCCCTTGCTTTGCAGCAGTCGTCCACTAATGGTCACAACGCAAGCGTATCTAAAAGTAGGTCGTCCAAGGTATCTATCTTCGCGCAAGATTACTCTTGGCAAAGATATATATAGGAATACATATCGATTAAGATGAAATGGCGACTCTACCTTAGGGGAGCCTTCTCAAGAAATTCCCAGAAGTCAAGAACAAACGCTGCTTAAGGGCTGAGCAAGTTTGTTAACTAATTATCTGGTCCGTCGCCTTTTTTGAAGGCGTTATGCAATGATTCTGGCCCGTAAAGTCCCCAGTTGGAGTAATCCAACGAATGCCCTCTTATTATTAATGGCTATATATATATATATATATATATATATGTTACTGAGTTATTTGCCGGTTTAGTGATTTTTTGTTCTTCGTGCTTGTTTTATCATTACGCGAATTAGGGTGAAGCGTTCATACAACTCAGTAGCATGGTATGAAGAAGTAACATGTAATACTTGAACTCAGCAACATTAATGAAGTAATTAATGCCTTCAGGTTGAGTCCGTAATATTTAATTACATGTACACACAGGATGATCATTTCAAATATGAGCAGAACATAAGTCCGTATAAGTCATGCATAAATTAATCAATAACGTAGACTGCTGGTTTACGTTTCAATGTCCGTTTAAGGATACAATGCAGTATTGTCGTCAGAACATCACAGCTATATGCACGCGCAGATAGACATGGCTACCTGCCGACAGTGAGACTGCGAGTCTGAATATTTCATACGGATTGGACGATTATTCTCCTCCTTCTGAGGATTCTAGTTAAACACTAACCTCCATAAGTTTCCTCTCATATAGAGTTCTAGGACTGACCCTGGTCCATCATAAATGCACATATAAATGGCTATATCATGCCATTGAATTGGAAGGTTAGAAAAAACGCAGCTATTCAGCTTGGCGGTCAAGTAACAAAGGGTAGCGTCTCCTAGTTACCGACTGTGACCCAAACAACGCTAGACACGTCATAATCGATCGTGTATGGAGCGTTCAATAATTGAAACATCTATCGCAATATATTAAATGTCTTAACCTTTACAATTGCACGTCTGCTAACCTTTAGCAGACGGCGTTAATAACATATACCGTAACAATTCCCTGTACACCGGGGGAAAAAAAATCGATAGATTTTTTTTCAAGATCTATCCGACTTAACAATTTTTCAAAAAAATTTAACACAATTGTGACATATGGCCGACGATGTTCTGAGTAGAACCGTGTCGCGGTCATGTCAACTAACTATTTGTCATAGTCATCTAACATTAATCATATTATATATCAATATTATGCATATTATTGATATATAATATGATTAATGTTAGATGACTATGACAAATAGTTAGTTGACATGACCGCGACACGGTTCTACTCAGAACATCGTCGGCCATATGTCACAATTGTGTTAAATTTTTTTGAAAAATTGTTAAGTCGGATAGATCTTGAAAAAAAATCTATCGATTTTTTTTCCCCGGTGTACAGGGAATTGTTACGGTATATGTTATTAACGCCGTCTGCTAAAGGTTAGCAGACGTGCAATTGTAAAGGTTAAGACATTTAATATATTGCGATAGATGTTTCAATTATTGAACGCTCCATACACGATCGATTATGACGTGTCTAGCGTTGTTTGGGTCACAGTCGGTAACTAGGAGACGCTACCCTTTGTTACTTGACCGCCAAGCTGAATAGCTGCGTTTTCTAACCTTCCAATTCAATGGCATGATATAGCCATTTATATGTGCATTTATGATGGACCAGGGTCAGTCCTAGAACTCTATATGAGAGGAAACTTATGGAGGTTAGTGTTTAACTAGAATCCTCAGAAGGAGGAGAATAATCGTCCAATCCGTATGAAATATTCAGACTCGCAGTCTCACTGTCGGCAGGTAGCCATGTCTATCTGCGCGTGCATATAGCTGTGATGTTCTGACGACAATACTGCATTGTATCCTTAAACGGACATTGAAACGTAAACCAGCAGTCTACGTTATTGATTAATTTATGCATGACTTATACGGACTTATGTTCTGCTCATATTTGAAATGATCATCCTGTGTGTACATGTAATTAAATATTACGGACTCAACCTGAAGGCATTAATTACTTCATTAATGTTGCTGAGTTCAAGTATTACATGTTACTTCTTCATACCATGCTACTGAGTTGTATGAACGCTTCACCCTAATTCGCGTAATGATAAAACAAGCACGATGAACAAGAAATCACTAAACCGGCAAATAACTCAGCAACATATATATATATATATATATATCCATTAATAATAAGAGGGCATTCGTTGGATTACTCCAACTGGGGACTTTACGGGCCAGAATCATTGCATAACCCCTTCAAAAAAGGCGACGGACCAGATAATTAGTTAACAAATTTGCTCAGCCCTTAAGCAGCGTTTGTTCTTGACTTCTGGGAATTTCTTGAGAAGGCTCCCCTAAGGTAGAATCGCCATTCATCTTATATATATATATATATCTTTGCCAAGAGTAATCTTGCGCGAAGATAGATACCTTGGACGACCTACTTTTAGATACGCTTGCGTTGAGACCATTAGTGGACGACTGCTGCAAAGCAAGGGGAGGCAATTCCGTGACACTGAACTTAAGAAGTGCTTAAATCCTTAACAAAAGCGTCGGCAGAATTACAGAGTTAACATACTCAGCCAAAGCAGTATTGTTCTCGCTTATTCTGAATATCTTGTGAAGACTCCCTTTGTAATAGAAGTGTCATCACCCTTCTATCTACATCTCTGCCAAGAGTAATCTTTCGCGAAGGTAGATACCTTTGAAGCCGATATTAGATACTCTTGAGTTTTGGCCACTGTTGGACCACTACTGCAAAGCAGGGGAGGCAATACCGTCACATTCTGACTTATGCTTTGTCGTCCTCACATAATTTCTGCAAGACTTGCAGAAGTTCAGTGTGGCATGAATCAGAGGTGTTAAAATGTTCTTCCTTGCCAAGCAGTCCCAAAGTTTGCTACAGTGGACCTTGTCAAACGCCTTTTCCAGATTCAAGAAACTTATATGCATCTCACCTTTATACTCAAGGGCCTGTTCACTCAGCTGTCTGAGTGTGAAGATCATTGGACCTCATCCATTTGTGGCTCAGCTAGGCATCTGAGTCTCTGTTCCATGAATCTAGAGTCGATTTTACCGGGGACACTGAGAAGGGATATGCCTATATGATTTCCCCATTGTCGGTTGTCTCCCGTTTTGAAAATGGGTGTTATAATGGCAACCTCCCAATCCTTTGGTAGGGTCTTGTGGCACCAAGCTACCTGTAGCATCCTCAGGAGTAATAGGTTGACTGCTGCTACCACGTACTTAACCATTTCTGGTGTTATACCATCATGCACTGCTGTTTTGACGATCTTGGTTTTCTTCAGTGCTGCCTTCAGTTCTTCCATTTTTATCCCATCTTCACCACCATTTGTTTCCTCGTCTGTGCTAGTGGTTATCATTTCTGATGCTTGACCTTGTTCACCATCAAGGAGTTCTGAGAAATATTCTTTCCATTACTTCTTTTGGGGCAGTAAGCAATTTGCCTTGCTTGTCCTTTATAAATTTAAGTGCGCACTGTTTTTCCTTCCTCATGTTCCTTAGCGTCTTTTAAAACAATTTCTGGTTTTCTTGAGCATCTTTTTCTAGCTTTTCTCACAATTCTTCTCAGGACTGTTTTGCTGCTAGCACCTTGTTCTTTGCTTCTGTTCTGAGTATCACATATTCTCTTTATTTCTCTGTTTTTCCTGCTGCGTTTTTAGCTCCTAAGTATTGTTTCCTAACCTTTTTCTTCTCTCTTATTTTCTCTTTAACTTCCTCTGTCCACCAAGATGTCCTCGTTCTCTTCTTCCCAAGTCGGACCACCACATGCTACTGCTGCAGCTGTCTTTATGATGTCCTCGAATTTAAGCCTGGCGATCAGGTTGTTTTTCTTTGTTTTTCACTGCTGTAGCAATAAGCACCTGATATCTGGTCTTAACTTTTGGATCTCTCATCGTGAAGGTCGTAATGCTCATTTCTCCAGTTCGTTTACTTAGCTTCTTGTATGATGATAGGTAATTCCTAAGCCGAACAACTCCTTCAGTTGTTCTTTTAATTGTTCTCATGTAGTGATCACTTCCAATCACTCCTAGACTCTAGCATCCCTGACATACTTGAATGAGCTCTTCCTATCTATGGCATATTCGATCACTGATTTTTCATTCTTTATTGGTTCATATCTAGTGTATGCATGCATGCGCTTATGGGGAAAGTTTGTGCTTGTCATAAACAGGTTTTGCTCACTGCAGAATCTAAGGAGTCGCTTTACATTGCCATTTAGTGTATCTTCTCCATACCTTCCAATAACTCCACCCCATCTAACATGGTCGTTTCCAACTCTAACATTGAAATCTCCGAGCATGATAGTTTCATCCAGGCAGTCGTCCACTGTCTTTTGATGCAGTTCGAAGAATTCACATTTGACTTCTGCTTGGGACCCAAAGATGCAGTAATAGAGAATGCAGTCAGCGACCCATAGCTTGACTGCTTGCATCAGGATCAGCGAACCAGAGCTGGTCAAGACCGTACTCCACCTCCACGTGGTGGTCCTAGAAACAGTCTGCAGCACTGCAGTCTGGTTGAGCGAGTACGGATCGAAGAGGAAAGGCAAACCCGGTCCCAAAAAATGCCGTGCAGAAGTCGGATGTGTCGACCGAAAGGTGCAGATATCACAGCTACGGCGTAAACAGACACAACGCAACCACCGTCCTTTTCATGACGAACGAGGAAGAAGAAGAAGACTTCTGCTTGCCCCTCTTCAATTGGCCCATACACAATGACAAGGTTGACTATGGTTTCTCCTTCTTTTAGCTTTAACAATATTTCACAAGCAATAATACAAATCAGGAACATTTTTGTTTTCTTGAGGTTTTTGCCATCTGGTGGCAAGGCACGTCCCTTTCAACCTAGACCGAAGTACGTATTAACGTAAGCTATATCACAATACTACTGCATTCAAAGAGTAAATTTTGTCAACTCAAGTACAGTGTTGATAAATACTAAGCCCTGAAATAGACTAGTCCTAAAAAGGACTGTTTGCGCGTGCGGCGTTGATAAATGGTAACACACACACACACACACAGACAAGGAATCTTCCACGTTAAGACATTTTCAGTCAAGAGTCAAGCAGTTCACTCTCACCAGATAGCGACCCCTGGACAACACTTAACGAGAATAATCAGCCTCTATACCTGCTGACTCGAGCAGTTATTTATGTTGTTGTTGTTGTTGTTGTTGATTTCGTCTACTATGTTGCTGTAATACCCTGTTCAACCTGAAAGTTGGTTATAATTGGGGTATATAGGGTGTTTACTATCTCCGGTGCTAGCCTGTTGTTAGTCCTGAAAAGGACTGGTCCTAAAAAGGACCACTAGCTGCCTGTCATGATACCTCTTTGCTCTTGTCCATTCGGGGTGTCGTGGCGTGTTCATGGTGTACATTTGTTGTTTTCCTATCTGGCTTGTTAGGTTTTGTGAGTTTTTGCCCTCCTCGTTTCTGCTTCTTGTGTCTTCCTTTTCTCCAGTGTCTGGGAAAGCGCTTTTTCTATCATTGTTGGGAGTAGCTCTTCCCACGTTTCCTCGATGACTCCTTCGTTTGATTGGTCGTTCGTTTTAGTGTCTTTTGTGTTTGATGTAATTTCTTCAATGGTCATTCTTTCTGCCTCTATTCTTTTCAGTAGTTGTTCGTTTCCATCTTTCAGTTCTATCAGTTTCCTTACATCTTCTTCTATCTGTTGCTGAATTCTTTTCATGTCTTGGTGTGTTATTTTCATGTCGTTTATGACTTGTTGTTGTTTCGCGCTTTCCGAGCTGTCATGTATTTCTTCACATCTGTCAGTTGAGGTTCTGTTTTTGTGTGGCTGGCGGTTTTCTCTCTCCTTTCGCAGTTGTTGTTTCAATTCTCTCACTTCAGTCGTGAGCCGTCTGACTTGTTCCGTTAGGCGGTCTTGGCGCCTATCACCTAGAGTACTTGCCTTCAGTGTGTTTTTTGCCTCATGGTACGATACTCCCTTTCCAATGGCAACTCTAATTATTTGCCTTGTTTGTTGGTATTCGGGACATCCTCGGTATCGTGCTCCGTGCTTTCCGAGGCAGTTGGTACATTTTCTATTGTTATTTGGTGCTTTGTAGTCTTGGTCTTTTTTTGGCCTTTGGGCAGTCTTTGTATTCGTGGCTGCCCGCACAGTATCTACAGACCGTCTCTTTTCTGCACATGTTCCTTGTGTGAGAAAATCCCTGGCACTTTGAACATTGTATCACTGGCGGGATGAAGGCATGTGCTCTTCGAGGTCTATTCTGGATAGTGATGTTTTCTGGGACTGTTTTCCCCTGTAGAGTCACTATTATCAGTCTGGTGTCTTCTTTGTTCCAGGATTTAAGCCTTTCTGCGTGTGTGAATCTGTACCGAGCGTTTTCGGCCTGGATGTAGCTGAGGGCCTCTGTGTCTGACAAGTTGGTGTCTATCTCTTTGATGACTACTCTCTTGGTTTCAGTGTAGATTTCTGCTTGGATTTTGATCCGGTGTAGTAGCTGAAATTCTTTAGGCCCGGATGCCAGAGCAGTGATCAGCGATTTAGTTTTTTCTGTATCATTCAGGGCAAGTGTCACTCCCTGTTGGTGCCTTCTGATACTAATTATGCCTCTTTTGCCTACTACTTTGTCCAGGACATTGATTACTTTGTCGTCCGGGAGTGCCGCAGTTATTTATACATTGAGTTGTTCTATTTATAGGAATGACGCGCTTGTCAATCCACTTTAGGTAGAAGCAGATGTTATTTGTGTGTGGGGAATATTTAGTTTAATGTGTGGGTAAGCGGATATATACTGACAGTAATGTCTGTAACACGTCTGTGTTGGTGTTGGTAGATGAGGGAAATAAGTGGAGCAATGAGTGAGTGTGAGGCAATGTGGAAATGAGATGGATGGAACAGTGGTGGCTTTGTGTGTGTGAGAGAGGGTATAGGGGCTATGTGTGCGATAGAGGGAGTTGATCTATATGAGAGAGAGGAAGAGTGCGTTTGTATGAGAGAGATGCGAAAAGTGAACTTGTGTGAGAGAAATAGATAGATAGATAGAAAGAGTGTGCCCGTGTCAGTTAAATGTGCAAGTAGTTTTTTATTTATTACAAAACTAAATTTTTCAATGTTATTCAAAAGGCTACAGGCCTTCCGCCTGAGATGGAGATTCTTGATGTTACCTAATTTTCTTTTCAGGTTCGTTCTTACCCTTTTAGGTTCAGTGAGAAGCAAACAATCATATAGTGGTTTTTAAATTATCCAACTGTAACTTTCCAAACAGCAACTTATATAGCGGAGTGAAATGCAGTAGTTTCAATCAGAAGTTTACTGAACGTAATTCAACAAGAACTGGTATTTACACAATGTCAGCATTTATATACAATAAAGCTTCTTGTTACAACTTCAATCCATACAGGGAAAAATGTGTTTTTCCATTTTCGATTCTAATTTTAAAATTCTTCAATGTTTCCTTCACTTCTATGCAAGGCGAAATCAGAGGAGGAGCCTTTACATTAATCTTCTCAACTTTTACTGTAGAAATGTTACTTGCTAGCTTATCGATTTCTGCCTGCATTTAGTTTTGACTTCTACACTTCATAAAATCATTTCTAGCTTCTAGCGAGGCATACGATAGGCATGATCGTGTACTTACGCTTAAATAAAATCTCAGTAAGTTATATCCAAAAGAAAAAAAACTGATCTTGATAATCTCAAAGACGAAACTCGAGCCAGGGGACTATTGCTACAGACTGAGGTGCGCCCCCATGGTCGAACATCACTCAGTCAAGATAGCGTTCGTGCATTCTGGCTTGCCTAAACACAATGAATGCCTAGCAAATCTCTACCTTTTCTCGCATTTCTCCATCTTTTATACACCTTCCTCTTTTTCCCGCCATTTCACACACGTCTCGCTCTTTTATACACCTTCCTCTTTTTCCCGCCATTTCACACACGTCTCGCTCTTTTACACACTTATCTTTTTTTTTTCGACATTTTACACACGTCTCTCTTTTTCGACATTTTTCACCTAAACAATGGGAAAAAAACCTAAGGATCACAACTCTCACTTCACATTTCCCCCGCATAACACACATTCATTATTATTTTCTGGGACTGCTCTACGATGTCCGCTCACAGCCGTGACTGCTAACTGTAATTATCCTCATTCTATACAGTATTATAGCACGTATAATGCTTGTGTAGGCCAGCCGGTCACAAGAGAGAGAGAGAGAGAGAGAGAGAGAGAGAGATAAAGAGGGAGATAGAGTGAGTTTTGTGAGAGAAAAAAATGTGATTGTGTAACAAAGAGAATTAATGACTTTATTATATGTGCGAGATAGACAAAATGTTGGGTGGGAGAACAAGAAAGGAATATGGGGAACAAGTAAAGGAAGTGTATGAAGGAGGGAAAGGAGAAAATGTGATAAGGTTGAGAGAATGTGATAAGGGTGAGAGAATGTGATAAGGTTGAGAGAATGTGATAAGGTTGAGAGAAAGTGGATGAGCAGGTGTGTGTGTGGTGGCAAGAGGAAGAATGGGTGCGTGAGAAAAAAACAAATAGAATGAGCCGGGGTGGGGGCTAAGAAGAAAATAGTGTGGGAAAGAGGGGGAAGGGACAATTATAGAATAAAGTATTTTAGATATGGAGAATAAGGAGCTGCATGTGAGAAATGAATATTGTGTTTGGAGAGAAAGTGAGAGAGTGGAAGATTTCATAGACAGGAGTAAGTCAGTTACGTTACGTTAGAGACAAAGACAGAACCAGAGAGAGAGACAGATAGACAGACAGACAGAGATAGATAGAGATGGAGTAAGAGAATAACAGTAGGGTATGGATGTGAAAGAGCTTCTTGTTAATTCGTACTCATATAACCGCATCTATTTCTGTCATCAAGTTGGCGATCCGTCTCAGATTTTCCTCATCGCTCTCATATTCAGCTTTTTTTCTGTGACAGGTTTGTGAGGGTTATGCTGTCAATCTGATCCTTTCGTGTAGACGATTCACGGAGGGCATGTTCTTCTGCTTGTTTGTCTTCCTCACATGGACACATCTGTCTGTCAGATTTTAAATTTGTTGAACAGATGGTATCTGAGTCTGTAGTGGCTGGTTCTCAGTCTGAGAACTATCACTTGATCTCTTGCTGGTAAGGAGTAGCATGTTGCTATCATATCTGACCCCAGACCACGTGTATGCCCCATGCCACGTGTTGGCCCCACACCATATTTAGGTCCCACACCACGTGTAGGCCCCAATCTACGTTTATGCCCCACACCACGTGTAAGCTCCACACCACGTGTAAGCTCCACACCACGTGTAGGGCCCACACCACGTGTAGGCCACACGCCACGTGTAAGCTCCACACCAGGTATAGGCCCCACACCACGTGTAGCCCCCACACCACGTGTAGGCCCCACACTATGTGTAGGCTCCACACCACGTGTAGGCCCCACACCACGTGTTGGCTCCACACCACGTGTAGGCTCAACACCACGTGTAGGCTCAACACCTCGTCTAGGCCCCCACACCACGTGTAGGCTCCACACCACGTCTAAGCCCCACATCACGTGTAGGCCCCACACCATGTGTAAGCCCCACACCACGTGTAGGCCCCACACCACGTGTTGGCTCCACACCACGGGTAGGCTCAACACCTCGTCTAGGCCCCACACCACGTGTAGGCTCTACACCACGTCTAGGCCCCACACCATGTGTAGGTCCCACACCACGTGTTGGCCCCACACCACGTCTAGGCCCCCAGAGGTTCCTATAAAGTGAAAGAAAGAATAAGACTATTGGTCCACTGGGCAGGCCATAAGAAGCTACTAGTATGAGATTATGCATGCGGCGTGTCATCATTTCAAACACATTGCTACGAAATCATCGCTGCAGGACTTACTTTCCACAGGGGGGAGGGGGGGGGGTGGTGTGCAGCTGCAGGTGGTTGTATGCAGTGGCGTACTTCAAATATTTGGCACCAGGGGTGAGTTTTTACCTTTGGCACCCCCTAACTCATAAAGAAACAACTTGCAGGTATAACTTTAACATTAAGTAATGTCTTAAGAGTGTTCGATGACACCCTTTTCCTGGCTGTCACCAGGGGCGGACCACCCCTTGCACCCCTCTTCCCCCCACTAGTACGTCACTGGTTCCGAGCTCAGTAGGGAGAGAAAAAGGCAGGCGGACTCTGTGTGTTCTCCGCCATGTTACGAATTTGAACTTCAAATCTTCGCCAAAAATAAAACAATATCGCCAGCTAATAGAACTCCAATAATTTGCCTGCAGCTGACAAGCAGATAAAGAGGAGAAGTATTGAAGGGAAGGATGGTTTGATCACAAGAGACGAAACAGAAACAGAGAGTGTGAGAAAACCCGCAAGGCCTGTTGCCTGTCCTCGGTCACGCCCGAAACGTAGTATGAATAGATTCCCACGCCAGATTTAGACACAATTATCCAGTACATCTGCGTGAAACAACGGTATTTCTGATGAATACTTGAACTTCACTTGAAGTGGCCTTGTGGAGTGTTCACACTGCGAACACTTGGGAATAGAATAAAACTATATATTCATCTTTGTAATAGTTATGATAAGAAGGATAATTACATCAGAACAAAGATCGCCGTGGTAAACATTATAATAGATCTGACTATTATTTAACATCTTGTTGTTATCTCTGTAATCACTGTAATGTTATCTCTGTAATCACTGTAATGTTATATCTGTAATCACTGTAATGTTATCTCCGTAATCATTGTAATGTTATCAGCATTATTGTTGATGCTACTCTCCACATGTAAGCCTACCTTGCCGTGGTTGGAGAGCTTGAGCGCCTCAATGATCCCGGGAGCTATGCCGGCGGGAGTTTTACTCCTGGCAGGGTCACCCAAGCCGGACAGGTCCTGGGTGAGGGGCCAGACTAAATGGGCTGAGGAGTGGGTGGAACCCTATAGGTGTAGATGCAGAACCCACCGGCGAGTGGTACATGCTCTGGTCTGCACCAATCCACCCCCACTTCATGGGTTAAATGCTTTCTTGCCTCATTCTTCACTGTTTGTCGTCTATCACGCCCATGGCGACCGTTGCCTCAATTGGCTGTGTGTGGTGTACCCGGAAACGGGGCCTCCCAGTACTGAGGCAAAGTTAAGTCCCCGATGTCACTTATCGGTGCAGAATTGAGAGAGATGGCTGAGCATCACAATCCCTCCTGTGTTGCAGCATGATGAGAACCCAGCATTGCACACTGAGCTTGGGGGGATCACTTGGGCACCAGACTTAATACTGGCTCTTGACTGGATGGCCGCATGCAGGAGATTTCTACAATGGAGGGTTGGCAGGTGGTGGGTATCGGGAAGTGGCTCTGTGCAGGACGTGAGGATTCCTTGGGAGAGCCCAGAACCAGAGCACAGCATTGTGCAAGCTCTGCATAGTTGGAGAGCCCCCTGGATGACGGGGAATGCACAGTGTGCTACCCCACCTATCCCCAACTGCTAACTTAGAACCAGAAGTGGGGTCCTCTGTATGCGTGCCAGGCCAGGATAAAATGCCTGGGAAAGAGACTGGAGCTCAGAACTCCCTAACTCAAAGTTGCAGGATGGCAGAAAAGCCACGGGAAAGACAGGGCTATTTTGAAGATAACGCAACCATATTTTCACCATACGAGCTCGGACGCCGCCTCGGTAAACAAGGTCCGCGCAGAGCAGTGACACCCCCAGGCTGCTTGCGAATAGTCTACTACTGGGAACATAAACAGATTAGGGATGAGCCCACTCTCCCGTTGAACAGGTGCTAAAGTCGTAGATACTGGGCCAGAAGGCGCACCGGAAACCACAGTATCATGCAACTCGCTTTTTTTTTTTTCTATGGAGAGTACACCGTCAAATAAATCTCGTTCTGGTGCTCGCCCTGTGGAGCTCCACCAGGCAGGTGCAGTGCCGGGCTCTGAGCCTCGACAGAGCCCACCCTCAGCTACTGGAGGACCCTCTAGACCGTCTTGTGGAGTCAACAGACGGCGGAGGAGAACTACTGACCAAAACAAAACAGAAAAAGAGAAACCCAGAGTGCCACTTGTCATGATGCACTGGAATGCAGAGGGAGTGAACAGCAAGCAGGCTGGATACAGCAAAAAGACAGAGCTGGAAAACATCTTGTATGAGAAGCAAGTCAGTGTTTGCTGTATCCAAGAGACTCACTTGAAAGCAGATCAAACCTTTAAAATAAGGGGATATCAATGCTTCAGATCCGACAGACAAGATAGACGAAAAGGAGGAGTACTTACTCTTGTAAGGAATAACATTCCTGCACACGAAAGGAAAACCTTCATGGATGGAGCAGAATATCAGCTGCTGCAGATAAAGGTAGACAAGATGGAAATAGAGAACTCCTGAACTATTACTGTCCGAACAACAAACCCCTGAGTCTCAGCTCTATACAGGTACCAGCCACCAACTTTATAGCAGTTGGAGACTTTAATAGCCACTCCCAGAGCTGGGGCTATAACCATCTGGATCACAGAGGTGAAGAGGTTGAAACTTGGCAAGATGATCACTCCCTAATCCTAGTCAATAATGCCACAGATACTCCTACCTTCTACTCCAGAGGATGGCACACAACCTCAACACCAGATCTTGCCTTCTCCACACCAGATATAGCTGGATCTATTAGTAGAGAAGTAGGAGACCAACTAGGGGAAGCGACCATCGCCCAATCTTTCTTACTGTCCAGAGTGCAACTCTCAGTACAGGCCCAGCCATTACAAGATGGAACTACAAAAAAGCCAACTGGGGTTTATTCAGGCATCAGGTGAACACGCTGCTGTCTACCCTCAAGGTACAGAACAGAGACATTAATGAAGTGGTAAAAGACTTCAACAGATGCATACTACAAGCTGCAAAAGAAACCATTCCCAAAGGATGCCGGCGTAACTACATACCATACTGGTCCAGCACACTTCAAGAACGTCAGGAAGCTATGGACAAGGCTAGAAAGGACGCAGAGTCTCAGCCTTCACTTGAAACTCACAACAAATGGAAAAAGGCTGTAGCAGAGTTTCAGAGAACAAAGCTAGAAGAAAAGCAGAAAAGCTGGAGAACTAAAACGGCATCGCTGAACCTTGAGAAAGACGGCAGGAAACTTTGGAGATTAGTCAAGTCTCTAAATGAAGAGCATTCCTCACCAAGGCAGACTATCACATTGGATGAAGGTGGCAAACTTTTCAGAGGAAAACAAGCTGCAGACTTGTTTGCTAGAAGATACAGTTCAGAAAGCAACTTACCCATTAACATAGACCATCAGAGAGAGATAAGAAAAGAAATACTGGCAACCATGGGACAGACAGATACTCCTGCCCCAATGAGGGAACCCATCACACTAGGAGAACTACAGAAGGCTATTTCCAAGCTTAAGTTTCAAAAGTCACCCGGCCCAGACAAAAATCAGCAACGAAATGCTAGTAAATCTGAGCTCAGCAGCAAAGACAAAACTGCTTGAGATATTCAACCACAGCTGGTTGAAAGGAACGGTACCCCAAGTATGGAGAGAAGCCATCACAATACCCATACTAAAGAAAGGGAAATGTAAGACCGAGGCTGCAAGTTACCGGCCAATCAGTCTCACAAGCTGTGTTGGGAAGACTATGGAGCGAATAGTCAACCACAGATTTGAAATGGTATTTAGAGTCTGAGCAGATCCTGGTGCCGGAACAAGCTGGATTTAGAGAATGCTACAGTATAGAAGACCAAGTTACTTACTTGTCTCAAGCAATAGAAGATGCCTTCCAGGAGAAGAAAAAGGTCCTAACGATCTGGGTCGACTTCAAGCAGGCCTTTGACAAGGTGTGGAAAGATGGCCTCATTGCAAAACTTAGGAGAAGTGGAATCCAAGGCAACATGATGAAATGGATCCAGTCATACTTGCATAACAGGAGAACTAGAGTCACTCTTGACGGTCTGCAGAGCAGAAAAGTGTTGCTCCATCAGGGGGTACCTCAAGGAGGAGTAATTTCCCCAACACTCTTCCTTGTTTACATCAATGACCTGGTGAAAGATCTCCCTGCAGGAGTTAAAGCTGCCTTATATGCAGATGACCTAGTACTCTGGTGCGCTGATGAAAATGTCACCACAGCAAATTATAGAATGCAGCGGCCAGCAGACATGCTAGTGTCATGGGCAGAGAAATGGCTTATCACAATAAACACAGACAAAACCTCCACAACACTGTTCTCCCTCGCCCCCAAGGACAAATCAGCTAACATACACCTAGGGACAACCGTTATCAAGGAAGAAAGCTACCCCACCTATCTTGGGGTGACATTTGACCAAAGGCTTACATGGAATAAGCATATTGAAAATGCAGAAGGAAAGGCCCGAAGACGACTAGGCATACTCAGAAAATTAGCAGGTACCAACTGGGGAGCAAATAAACGAAATCTAAAGAAGATTTATAATGGAGTAATAAGACCACACTTAGAGTTTAGCTCAGCAGCATGGTCATCAGCTGCTAACTCACATCTGCAGTCTTTGGACAAGGTGCAAAATCAAGCTCTCAGGCTCATTACAGGAGCCATGAAAACTACACCAATAACAGAGATGCAGAAGGTTGCTGGATTACAGACATTGTCCCATAGAAGAGACACAAAAACCATGATCCAGATGGAAAAGTACAACAGTATGCCAATGCACCCAATGAAGGCAAGACTAGATGATCTGGCATTGGGACGTCTAAAGCGTAGCAGCTTTGTGCATCGGGGGAAAAGACTTATAAGACAGCATCAAGAAGACCTATCCATGAAGACAACACCACTGAAGCCCACCCTATACCCTGTACCATGGGAGCAGGCCAGCAGTGCCCTCCAAATTAATACAACAGTCAGTGGTCTCACAAGTGGATGTGAGTATAATGATCTGCAAACACGAACTGCTACATTGAGTATGATCCAAGAAAGCTATCCCGATCAATCATGGATACATGCCTATACAGATGGATCAGCAACTAATGCTGTTAGGAATGGAGGTGCCGGTATCTTTATCTCATATCCTGACAACCACTATGAGACTAGGCACATTCCCACTGGTAAATTCTGTTCCAACTATACAGCTGAGGTTCAAGCTCTAGAGCAAGCTGCAAATATGATTTATAACACCAACTCTGACTGCCACCAGGTAGTCATCCTCACAGATGCACTGTCTGTCCTGCAAGCTCTCAAGGGTGGTAAACTCCCGCATCTGAGAAATGAACTAAACAAGGTAGCTGCCAAAAAGAGAACCATACTTCAGTGGGTACCATCTCATTGTGGTGTACCCGGAAATGAAAAGGCAGATAAACTTGCAAAAAAGGGAGGAGAATGTGAACAAGAAGATAATGAAGTCACATACTTTGAGAAAAAGAGAGCTATCCAGACTATCAGAAGAGAACAGAACCAACCCAAAGACGACTATCACACTCTCGACCGGCAGGGACAGACAACTATTTTTCGACTCAGGACAGGGCATAACAAACTGAATAAACACATGCACAAGCTACGATTGTCTGCTTCACCACTGTGCACATGTGGATTAAACGAACAAACTGCTGAGCATGTTCTACAGGACTGTCCTCTGTATGACCAGTTAAGAAAGATATACTGGCCCAATGACTCAACACTAAACTCAAAGCTATATGGAGTTAAAGAGGAACTTCAAACAACAGTCGAATTCATCATGAGAACTCGTCTGACGGTGTAATCATCAAAGATGCGATCGCAAGAAGAAGAAGAAGAAGTTGATGCTACCATCTTAATCATTATCTACAACATAACACACACAAAAAGTATATGAGAACAGTTCAGATTACATTACCCATTGGAATAAAACATTAGTTGTAGAGAGCCCAGATAGATTGACTAGAATAGACACATAAAGAGTGGTTGTAATACACTCCATAGATTGGTTGTAATAGAACCCTACATATTCTTTGTAACATACACCTACACATTATTCGTAAAAGACCCCTATAGATTCGTTGTAATGGGTTCCAACAGATTTTATTTTATAGACCCACATATAGGTTGTTACGGACCCAACAGACTGGTTGTAAAAGACCCCCCCCCCCCCCCCCTTTTCCTCCCCTCAAGACTGATTGTTATGGACTAACGCGGATTGACAGCTAACACAGCTCCTGTATCTAGAGTGTGACAGTTTGTCCAGCTCTCAAAGTTAGTACATCATACCTACAGGTCTTTTATTTTTGGACATGCGCCTTAATATAACCGACTAGGTTGAAAGGGACGCGCGTCGACAAAACGTAGCACAAAAACCAAATCTGGATTGTAAAGGCATCAAAAATCTACAGACTTCCATAAATGGGTGCTTGCGTAGAATAGACGAATTGTAGTGGTATGACAAGATGACTAATGTGGAACATTAACAAGAACCAGACAAGTGCCAGTGGAACATTAACAAGAACCAGACAAGTGCCAGTGGAACATTAACAAGAACCAGACAAGTGCCAGTGGAACATTAACAAGAACCAGACAAGTGCCAGTGGAACATTAACAAGAACCAGACAAGTGCCAGTGGAACATTAACAAGAACCAGACAAGTGCCAGTGGAACAAGAAGTGAAACGACGACGCTGGAGATGGATAGGGCACACACTGATGAAACCTGTTGATAGCATTACAAGGCGTCTTTGTCCTGGGATCTCCAGGGTTTGAGAGGCAGAAGGGGGGGGGGGGGCAAGGAACACATGGAGAAGGAAATGGAGACAGACAGGAAGTGTATTAAGAAGACCTGGAAAGACCTTGACCTGATGGCACGTGACAGGAAGACTTGGCATAAGTTTGTTGAAGGCCCTTGCTCCTTGGGGGGCACTAAGGTTGTAATAGGGAATGGAACAGAAAACTAGGAACGTTCGCCAAAGCCTTGAGCAATTGACGGTAGTTGTAAGGTTAAGTTAAAAATAGAACAGGTACAATAGTCATCATCATGTGACGTATTCTCTCCAGAACGTTGTCTCCATTACAGCTACCCTGAACGTATCGCGATTCTGGGCAAGCCGACCTGCATCAACCAAAGACAAGTTCAGACTCTCTGTGATGTCCTGGGTCCACCGTCGTCTGGGTTGATCCCTTCCCCTTTTTCCAGGGACCATCACTAATTTTTCCAGACTATTATGTCTTTTTATATGACCGAAAAATGTCAGCTTCCTTATTGCGATGGTATTTAGGAGCCAATGTTCCTCTACGTTTAGTCAGTGCAGACTTCTCTGTTGATCTTTTATTCTGTCCTGGGTACTCAACATCCTTTTGTAGCATTTCATTTCGAATGATTAACATGTTTTGCAACTGTTTTATTGAGTGTCCAAGTCTCACAGCCGTATGTTGCTGCTGGGAATAAACATGCTCTGATCAGTTGTAACTTTGTTTCTTTGCTTGTGCCTTGCCATAGGTTTTTCATCTGTATTAGTTTATGTGAGGCAATTGCAAGTCTTATTTTAATTTCTACAGCACAGTCGCCAGAGCTGTTCATGATTGATCCTAAGAATTCGAATTCCAGTTCTTCGTTATCAATTTCAATTTCTGGTTTGGTCTTTACTTTGTCTGTTGTCAATACTTTGGTCTTCTTGGTGTTTACGTATAGATTCTGGGCCTCGCTGTGTTTTTTGGTGGACAGAATTAATTGTTCAAGTCCTTCTGGGTTGGTCGATAGGAGGACTGTGTCATCAGCATATCTTATTTCCGGGATCTGGCACCCACCTGTCGTGTGAAATTCTAATGCACATATATAAAATAAAACGTAAATGTAAAGCCTAACAAATAAATTTAATAAAAGGAAAGAAGAATGGTAAAGAACAGTGCTGTCACAATGACTGTACTCGAAATCCCCCTTGTTTTCTCCTTCGTCTGCAAATTGTAACGTTTCACGTTGATAGTAAAAGCCTACTGCTTCAATACCCGCTTTCTACGATAAAACGTGTACTGCCTTTCTAAGAAAAACCTTGAGATACGCAAGCTGACCTATATTTAATATTCCATTCATGTCATTTTATACACTAAGTTACCATAAACGAAAGACAGATGGACTAAGGATAGAAAGAAAGGGAGGGGCTGAAAGCCGGAACGCAGGCAATACTACCACAGTCTCGCGATACACAATTAATGCCACCCCTAACACGCGTGTAAGGCCACAAGCACTAACTTTTTTTCAAATCGACAGTGATAAAAAACAATACCCATACGAGAGTTAGGTTTTAAAAACTTACAAAACGCTTATTAGGAAACATGACATTCTACTGTTTTATGTCTGAAATCCTGACATTAGTATGACAGTACAGCAGACACCATAAAGTTTAGAAGTGAGGAGGTGGCAACAGCACGACTATCCTAGAAGAAAATGCATATTTTGAACGCAGCCCCTTAGCCCCATTAAATTTATATATTTGGGTTCCTTAGGACTTGCTGACAAAGAATATGTTAAAAGTTACGCAAATAGTCTAGGAATTACCAAATTATAGCCAAAATAAAATGGTGGTGCTGTCAGACAACACCAAAATCAGAATCGCTCAGTGGCAGATTTTAAAACCACCATTGTACGGGAAAGAGGTCCCCATGTTAAATCCTATTTGATTGGATAGAAGTAAATGTAAGGCTAAACACGATTAGTCGGGCTATAAATACTATCTTTTGTTGTTAGGGGAGACGGAAGGTAGGGTACTTTTTTTTGAAAAGGTGTGTAAACATGGCACGATTGGTTAGACCCGCCAATATAGTCAATCAGAGGCGTCAGGTCAGCACCACATTTTCAAATAAACTTACTAAAGAACCAGTGCGTTGAGCGCCAGTGCATATTTTTCTAAATAAAAGCCTGGGACATCGGCAGATCGAAATTGTGCTATATTCATTGCCAGTCAACGTAACTGTGTATTATTCCATGAATTGTGGTACGCTTGAAATATTTGATATCTTTTTAATGAAAATTGAATGTAAATTGATAATTTATGTCTGTATATATGTGTGGTTCAGTAGCGAACATGAGGTAAAGCCTATATAGTGCTCCAACCTGAACAGAAGGTGTCGGAGGAAAGTAAAACTACATGGAATTGCCAAACAGTACACTGACACCTATCTTATTGACTAGAAAGAACTAATGCTGGAATTGCAGAGGCGTAGTAACCATTAGGGAGGAGTATACTGGTGAAAATTGTTTCAGATAAAGATAGCAGTTGGCCTACCGCTCTGAACTCAGTGTTTGTTATGTATTGTGTTCAGTCTGGAAATTTATTATAAATTAGTTCTGAAATAGGAGGTACAACCTTCTTGTTTCAGGGACCGTGGTCCTAAAGTTATTGAGCATCACCTGGTCTGAGCTTTGCTGAATCTAGAGGCTGACAACATACTCCTGGGTCCAGATAGTGACCAGTGAGGTGTCTCCAGAACACAGGGAGGCTATCGAGCAGAGGAGTCTTTTCCTGCCGCCATCACGAAAGATAAGCGTCTGTGGCCAGAGGAGCTCAACATTATGCCCCCCCTCAAAATCTGACTTTATAATAAAACAGAGGGAAAATACAGTGTTTAAATTGATAGGAACTGTGAACTTTTCCCCATACTATTTCCAAGATAAACAAACACTTGAAGTCATGATGACAAATAACAACATAGCTTGAAAAAACAAAAACCAGTATTACCTCATATTACTACTACACAACTGACACACATAGGATAATATTAATAAAATATGTCACTACAAGGTTCATATTGATAAATTATGTACATATAAATTGTAATTGCAATTGATTGTGATTCCTGGTTCACTTTGTAGTTGAATCAGGACATATATATTAGTGAAAGTAATTAATACATATTTATATTTGAAACTTTACCAGTGACTCATTTAAGATAGTCTTATAGAGTGTTAAATGTGTGTGAGTGTCACAGTGTTGTCAAGTGTGGTGGAATAAATTAAATTGTTTATCTGTCTGTTGTTGTTGTGACTTACACTTCATCATATACATACCCTAGACATTTAACGTAGTCATCACAATATTCCAGAATAATTCTGACTGAGGTATAATGTGGTAGCAAGTAAGGTTATCTGCAAAACACTAGACCTATTAGATACAGATACCTTCACAGCTGATCTCAGTCAGTACACTAAGTCCCCTATAAATAGTTATAACATCCCACTTTACCACACCACCGATGTTAAATGGGTCAAACTCTGTGTGTTCTTGGTCATCTCTTAAGTTTCTCATGATGTTCTCGGCATTAAATGTTAAACAGGTATGGGGAACTGGTACAGCATTGTCTTACTCCTTTCTGTACCTCAAACCATTCTGATGTTTCCCCCTCTATTCTTACGGCTGCCTGTTGTTCTTGGTACAGCAGTGCGATGAGTTGTATAAGATGGTTTGGAAATCCCATATTTTCCATAATAGAAAATAACTGTTGATGTACAATAGCAGCTGCGGGCTTTTGTGACCGCAGTACAAATAGACTCTCAGGGATGAAACGGAGGAAAGGATTGGACAGTGGATATCAGACTAGCCAATCAGGAAGCGCGACCTCCAGACAGTCAAAAGGAGATATAGAATTTGATTGATTTTGCTAGGCAGCCCTTGGAGAAGATGTGAAGGCAGAAGGACCACGATCTAGCGGAACCTTCCGCATAGGCCCGATACATGGACAACGATATCCCGATCACGACGTTATACACCGAATTAGACAGAACTTGAAAAAGCGATTTGATGGAAACAGAAGAAATACCGAGTCAACCAGCGTTATAACTTTATACGAGGTCTGAGGACCCAGAATATCAAACAAGACAAGCGTGAAACTCAGATGGCTTGGAAGCCATCTTTCGTTGTCGTGTCAACCTTATACGACCTTTACGTGATGCACACAGCAAGCAGGCCGTGCGTGGAGCAGCGGTAGTCTGCTAGGAACATTATTAGTGAGTATTGACAATAGAAAATAGTACATTGTCGAGATAACGGAAAGTGAATAGTGTAGGAAAAGCAGTTGTTGTAGAGCCGTTAGACAGAGCGGTTGGCTCTATAAATAGCAGTAAGAACAGAAGTTAAGAACAAATTATAACCAACTTTCAGGTTGAACAGGGTATAACAGCATCATATTAGACAAAAGAACGAACGAACGAAACGAACGAGTTAAGAACAAGTTTTCTAAGAGGAAGATTTTGGCTGTAACGAGGTTTCGTAAATACAGTTAGTCATCGCTGCAAGCCATTTCTTAGCTCGTGTAGAAATCTAGAGAATCAACCGAGTATTTCAACTACAAGTGAGTAAAATCTAGAGAATCAACCGAATATTTCAACTACAAGTCAGTAAAATCTAGAGAATCAACCAAGTATTTCAACTACAAGTGAGTAAAATCTAGAGAATCAACCGAGTATTTCAACTACAAGTTAGTGAAATCGAAGTCGAAAACCTGTAAATTAGTATTGAAGATAGCGTTCCTAGCTAACATTAGGCAGAACATCGATTTTAGTAGAGGATAGGGATACTGTCATATAATTTAACTGAAGTCCGTCGAAAGTGCACTGGTCACAAGAAGTAACCAAAGCAATTGCTGATGTCATGTAACATTGAAGAGAAGAATTGCCAATTGTGTCAGACTGCCATTTGTATAATCTACTGTTGTGATCAGCTCGAGCGACCCAAATAAACGTTCATCATCGTTGATTTAAGAACTGAGTCCTGTGCTAGTGTTTGACACTTAGACATTAATGTCGGGGTTTATGTAAACTAGAATGTTCACCTGTCTTGATGTGGGAGTCAAATTAGTGTCACCATCAATTACCAGCAGCCTTTGTCCGAGAACCTGGTGTTGAGCAAGTACCCCACTAGATCACGTGCTTGCTAACTGGCCCTTCGAATGTAACATCTCGAGCGGTAGCTTGTCAAACGAAGTGACCTACAATTTGGTAACTGTAGTCAAGACCCAGTGTGTAGCAGTGTTCAACAGTGCCATTTAACAACAACAACATTCATTTACCATCAAGAGTCAAGAAGTTTAATAAGCTGGCATCCCTGCCAGCAACCAGCAACCAGTACACTGTAATATAGTAAATCTAGTGCCTCGTTGTAAGCTGGCACCCCACACTGTCACATAGTATATTTGGTGCCGTGACCAGGATATCGTTGTCCATATATCGGGTCTATGCGGAAGGTTCCGTTAGCCCGTGGGCATTCTGCCTTCACATCTTCTCCAAGGACTGACTAGCAAAATAAATCCAATTCTTTATCTCCTTTTGACAATCTGGAGGTCGCGCTTCCTGATTGGCTAATCCGATGTCCACTGTCCAATCCTTTCCTCCATTTCATCCCTGACAATCTATTTGCACTGAGGTCACAAAAGCCCGCAGCTACTATTGTACCTGTTCTATTTTTAACTTAACCTTACAACTACCGTCCATTGCTCAAGGCTTTCGCGAACGTTCCTAATTTACTGTTCCATTCCCTACTACAGAGTGATGAACGAATAAATAAAGATGAAGACATCGTCACAGCCATAACATCATCGGGATCATATTATAGTCTCTATCAACCATTAACTACACCAAGACCACGAAATCACAATCGTAATAATGATAACATCATCACGCCATCATCAAATTATCACTATCATTTTCACCTTCAATGTCATTAACATTAATCTTCGTCATCATTATGTCGTAGTTACCATTGTCATCATAATATTATTAAAGTTGTCACATTGTGATGTAATGATCATGTCATCATCATAACATCAATATCATCAACTCTATGTGGCCATCGGTATCATGACTGTCGCATCATGATGTAATAATCTTTGCTAGGCATGATGCCATCATAATCACTACCATTATAAATGCAGAAGAATAAACGAGAACGGCATTTTCACAAAAAAGAATGTACACATTAACTTTTCAAAAGAAACAATGTACAGATTAACGTCTCAAAAGAAACAATGTACAAATTAACTTATCAAAAGAAAAAAATGTATAAACCAAAAAGTGCATTAAAGTTTATATTTATTTGAGGAGAACTAAAAAGTGTTAAGTTCAGTCACAGAGCGTAAAATTCAGTCACAGAGAGCGTAAAGTTCAGTCACAGAGCGTAAAGTTCAGTAATTAGAACATGAAAGAAATAAAAGGCATGGGGGCGACAAGAAAAAAACTTGAGTTGGATGGCACGGGACAGGAGAGATTGGTATGTGTTTGTAAAGAGAGTGCCGATAGGCAGAGTAGGTAGAGCGATAGCTTCTGGAGACAAAGTTGCTGGGTTCGAAACCTGATAATGTCATGCTCCAGTCCACGCAGCTGTAAAACAGGCATCTGTCTCTGTTCTTGAGTTGAGGAAGGCAAAGGTGGCGAGACAGGGAATTGGATTCCCCATATTATAAAGCTAAGACCTAGTATAGTGAAGTCTCTAACATTTCACTCCCTTACGACATTATCTGCTATGGACTACCTTACTTTATTTTACACCTACAAAAGATAACGAAATCTATCCATCAGTTTCAGACACCACGTGCGAGATGTGTAGCTCATACACATTATATCTCTGTTAAACTAAACATTGAAGGCTTCACTTAAGATTACTTTAGTACAGTAATAGATTTACTTTTCAAAAATTATATTTATTTAAAGGTACTTGATCATAAATATTCTTTTTTTTTGATGACTCAAATTTATCCTGAGTACGTGAAGTATTAATGTATGTTTTTAGTACGCTTAAAAACACATTTAAACTAAGAAAAGTGTGCGTTTTTTTTCCATACGTTTTAAAAATGGAAACTGTGCACGAATCTATTCGTGGAAGAATCATTTTTTGTTATTTTGTACGCTTAAATTGCGAGACATTTTCATTTTGAGATTGTGTTTCGGGACAGCTGCACAATTTCTCACGAGTTTAGAACACCTGTTTTTAATTTTATCAAACCCCCACCTTTAAAAAATACCACCTTTAAATTCGTTGAAAATAACACCAAACGATACAGAAATACACTTATAAAGTGTTAATGGATATTTAAAGGACAAAGTTGAGTATTGTAATGATAGTACAGTAGTGCCACCTTGCTCATTGGCTTTTATAGAATTTATCATTTATTTTCCTTTTCGATCCTTTTGGTGCATGGAGCCACCATTTTGTCTCGTCACTCTGCAAAAAGCCTGCATCAAAGCCGCTTCCTCTTCCAGTTGGTTCCCAAGCATGGAGACACAAATAATATAAAATGAGCAAGTAACCAGCCAGAACTATAAGGGGAAGATAACTATGCTGTACTCTTCCTGCTGTATGTTTTGGTGACAGCACACTTTCTCACGTAGTCATGTCATTCTTTTCCATTCTATGTCAACTTCGTTGACCTTTGTCGTCAAGCTTATCATGACTAAATATCGATGTAAAAGACGTGCGTGCTCTTCTAATAGGTGTTCAATTTTTCATGGTGCAATGCGCGCCTTGTCCGTATTTTCCCGGAAAACTGACGGGAATTTAAAAATTGTTTATAGCGGGACGTTTCACTAGTAATATGAGGATTGTTATAGGGTGTCTCAGAATGTCTTTGATTGCCTATTTTGTTTGTTTTAGAAATGTCTTTGCTTGCTGAAATAGGACTGATCTCTTTTATTTCTTTGGTTTATTATTTCAAACCAAGCCATTTTGTTTCTGTATCACGTGACTTTTGTGTACTTTACATTCATTATCATCTTTCGGCTGCCGATGGAGTATAGGCCTCCAAATTATGACAAGTCTTCCTGTCTTGTGCCATCTCTCCATGACATCTTCCTCCCCTTCATGTCTGTCTCCAGTTATCTTCATGTCTGTCTCCAGTTCTATTCATGTCTGTCTCCAGTTCTCTTCATGTCTGTCTCCAGTTATCTTCATGTCTGTCTCCAGTTATCTTCATGTCTGTCTCCAGTTATCTTCATGTCTGTCTCCAGTTCTATTCATGTCTGTCTCCAGTTCTCTTCATGTCTGTCTCCAGTTATCTTCTCCGTGTGTTCATTGGCCTTCCTCTACCTCTTACCCTGGGGATTTCAGAAAGAAAAAAAAAACTATCTGGAAACGTTATCAACAGATTTTCTCAACGTGTGTCTTCTCCATCTCCATCTCCAGTGTCTTCTCATTTTGTTCCCCAGTTACTTTCTTTTTCTTTTTTTTTAAACAAAATTAATTATAATTATGATTGGATACTATAAACGTATTCTATTATGTTATTTTTATAATGTTGCGTGACATAACATTAATGTTTAAAGTACTTGTAGGAATGAAAGGATTCAGTATGCAAGATGAGACAGCGAAAGAAAGAGAGATCAGAAAGTTAGAAGTGCCAATTCTTAACCCTTTGAAAATAAAGTTCATTCGTTTTTTTCGCTCATCTCTTGTTCCATTGGCGATTGTCTGGTTCTTGTCATCAGTTCCACATTAGTGATCTTGTCATCAGTTCCACATTAGTGATCTTGTCATCAGTTCCATATTAGTGATCTTGTCATCAGTTCCACATTAGTCAACTTGTCATTAGTTCCACATTAGTGATGTTGTCATCAGTTCCACATTAGTCATCTTGTCATCAGTTCCACATTAGTGCTCTTGTCATCAGTTCCACATTAGTGATCTTGTCATCAGTTCCACATTAGTGCTCTTGTCATCAGTTCCACATTAGTGATCTTGTCATCAGTTCCACATTAGTTATCTTGTCATCAGTTCCACATTAGTGCTCTTGTCATCAGTTCCACATTAGTGATCTTGTCATCAGTTCCACATTAGTGCTCTTGTCATCAGTTCCACATTAGTGATCTTGTCATCAGTTCCACATTAGTGATCTTGTCATCAGTTCCACATTAGTGATCTTGTCATCAGTTCCACATTAGTTATCATGTCATCAGTTCCACATTAGTGATCTTGTCATCAGTTCCACATTAGTGATCTTGTCATCAGTTCCACATTAGTCATCTTGTCATCAGTTCCACATTAGTAATCTTGTCATCAGTTCCACATTAGTGATCTTGTCATCAGCTCCACATTAGTACTCTTGTCATACTACTGTAATCCTTCTATTCTACGCAGACACCTATTTATGAAAGTTTATAACATTTTGGTTGTTGTTTTCGTTGTTCTCCATGTTCCACAGCAATACAATAGGACAGACTGGATATTTGAGTTGAAGATTCTAAATTTTGTGTCTTGATTTATTTTGATCTCCATTATATATCTCGAATTGATTTTACATTGCTATTATAGGTTGCATGTTTAGCCAACAGGAATAAACTATATGTGCTCAATCGTACTAGCATATTTCAGATGAAGGTCAGAAGTTCTTGTAGAATTCCAGCTAAGAACGTACTGTACATCATTCGGAAAACGAAGAAAGAAATTATACATAAGTTCGTTCTAATGTTCTAAGTAGTAATTTAGCGTACAGAGGGAAATGATTGAAGGGAGATAATTGCATTAAAATTGTGACGAATTGTCCGTTTTATTGAGTTATGACTCGCTATTTATACACTGTGTCCGTAAAGTAATTATATCTTCCCTATATACTTTAGTGACTGAAACGTATGAAAACCCTATATACTACGTGACTTACTGAAAAGTATGTAACCAACAATGGAAAAAAATCCCGGCAGCTTTTCGGGAAAGTACGGAAAAGGCCACACTGCAAAATTGAGCACTCATTTAAATAGCCCACAAGCCCTAACCATACGGTGATATGGTCCCAGATTCGTGATTTTCTCAGAAAATTACATTTAGGTTCCTAAATTTCCATCATCATCATCATCGTCGTCGTCATCACCATTTTCACTCCTTATACAGCATGGAGCCACCACTACAGCTGGTCTGCGGCTAACAGAAAACTTACACCAAACATTTATAGTCTCTTGTAGCTGTGTGGTTTATGTGGCAACTTGTATCACGTGATGAGGTTGTTAGCCTCATGCCCAACCTCATATTACTCGCCTGGTACGACATGCCTGAGGCAGTAGTAGTCCTATTCTTTCTTTGTCTGATCGGCGACCCCCGGGAACTACACGTGACACAGACATGTCCATGACTCAACCTAATCACGTGATATTTGTATAGACCCTGACAATCATGTGATATTTGTATAGACCCTGACATTCTAGACTAATCTAGACTACTCACTATTTCTAGTTTACACTATCGTCCACATTTCTAGGTTACTCCAGACAGCAAGGTATCTTTATGTATTACTTGCAGACTAAAAGTGCATACAAAATATTAAATCTCAAGACAGAAGCACGCATCACTGAAACACAACTGTTCACATTAGTTTGTGAAGATTTCTCTTTGTGTCCTTTGTAAACAGGTAGTCGTTGTAGTCCGCATTGAAGTTATCTTTTGTACAGTCCAAGGACATTTGTATATGATGACATTACGTATATTCCAAGATTATTTGTCGTTAGAGACGTTACGTATATTCCAAGATTATTGGTTTTTGGAGACGTTACATATATTCCAAAAATTGTCTATGGAGACGCTAGGATTTTGTGTCATGGCAACGGGTCTTAGAGGTAGGTAATCAATTTTGTCCTTGAGGTTCCTCGAGTCAACTGGAAACGAACGCGTTGATTATAAAATAAGACTTTTCTGGAAGATGATTCCAACGATGAAGATGATGAGAACAATTAGTGACTTTGTTTTACTGGACTCGGCGTTGTTGAGAATATCCAGAAACACGTGAGGTGTTAATTTGGGGCAGATGTGATATCCGGCTTGTTGTGTTAGCGCCAGAGCGGTCCTGATGCCGTCACGCCCAAGTGATCTTCCGCCATTTCTACTGCAAATATTGGCAAACAAATTTTATTCTAAATATAATATCAGCAAAATAAGGAGAATATGTTTACTGTACTTGAATCACTTGTTAGTGAAACAACGTGAAAATATTGCATGTACTATTAATGTAATACTGACAAACAACGAGAAAATATTGCTTGTACTATTAATGTAATACTGACAAACAACGAGAAAATATTGCATGTACTAGTAACTTAATACAGATAAACAACGAGACAATATTGCACGTACTAGTAACTTAATACAGACAAACTACGAGAAAATATTGCATGTACTAGTAACTTAATATAGGCAAACAACGAGACAATATTGCATGTATTAGTAACTTAATACTGACAAACAACGAGAAAATGTTGTATGTACTATTAACTTAATACTGACAAGCAAAAAGAAAATATTCCATGTACTATTAACTTATACTGCGAAACAACGATAAAATATTGCATGTACTATTAATGTAATACTGACAAACAACGAGAAAATGTTGTATGTACTATTAACTTAATACTGACAAGCAAAAAGAAAATATTCCATGTACTATTAACTTATACTGCGAAACAACGATAAAATATTGCATGTACTATTAATGTAATACTGACAAACAACGAGAAAATATTGCATGTACTAGTAATTTAATACTGACAAACAACGAGAAAATAATGCATGTATTATTAACTTGTACTGACAAACAACGAGAAAATATTGCATGTGCTATTAACTTAATACTGACAAGCAACGAGAAAATATTGCATGTACTATTTTAACTTATACAGTACTGACAAACAACGAGAAAATATTGCGTGTACTAGTAACTTAACACTGACAAACAACGAGAAAATATTGCATGTACTAGTAACTTAATACTGACAAACAACGTGAAAATATTGCATGTACTATTAATGTAATACCGACAAACAACGAGAAAATATTGTACTATTAACTTAATTTTAACAAACAACGAAAAAATATTGCCTGTGCTAGTAACATAACACTGACAAACAACGAGAAACTATTGCATGTACTAGCAACTTAACACTGACAAACAACGAGAAATTATTGCATGTACTATTAACTTAATACTGACAAAGAACGTGAAAATGTTGCTTGTTCTCTTAAGTTAATATTGGTCAATAACAATACGGAACGTTTTTTTACAGTACTCTAAGCTTTATGTTATATATAAGAATGAGACAGTTACTATACAGTAAACATAGTTATCACCAGTAAGATGTTTATTGTGATATAAACATAGTTATCACCAGTAAGATGTTTATTGTGACATAAACATAGTTATCACCAGTAAGATGTTTATTGTGCTAGAAACATCATAGTTATCACCAGTAAGATGTTTATTGTGCTAGAAACATCATAGTTATCACCAGTAAGATGTTTATTGTGCTAGAAACATCATAGTTATCACCAGTAAGATGTTTATTGTGCTAGAAACATCATAGTTATCACCAGTAAGATGTTTATTGTGCTAGAAACATCATAGTTATCACCAGTAAGATGTTTATTGTGCTAGAAACATCATAGTTATCACCAGTAAGATGTTTATTGTGCTAGAAACATCATAGTTATCACCAGTAAGATGTTTATTGTGCTAGAAACTTCATAGTTATCACCAGTAAGATGTTTATTGTGCTAGAAACATCATAGTTATCACCAGTAAGATGTTTATAATAATAATAGCCCCTTCAGTCATAACTGACTATGGGAATGCGCCCCTGAGGTGACAGCCCTCAGCTGCTTATTTTCCTGGTGCTCCTTTCGACGTTTTCTCCTCACCTCTGCTTCTTGTGTGAGCCTCTCTTCGCCCAATCTGAGTTGGCGCCGTAAATAGCATCGCCACTTAGTGCGATCGGCAGCTTCATCCTCCCATGTTGCTGGATCCATGTCCAGTGCCCTCATATCTCTCTTGCACACATCTTTGAACCTCAGCTGTGGTCGCCCAACTGTTCTCCTGCCATCTGCTAATTGTCCGTAGAAGATATCTTTTGGGATGCGACCATCTTCCATGCGACGAACATGGCCAAGCCAGCGAAGTCTGCGCTGTCTAAGCAGTGTATACATACTTTGAAGGCCAGTACGTGACAACACCTCGACATTAGTCACTTTATCTTTCCACGAGATGCCGAGGATGCGGCGTAGACACCGTAAATGGAAGGTATTGAGCCTTCTTTCTTGCTTAGCATAGGTCGTCCAGGTCTCGCTACCATATAGAAGTGTGCTGGTGACGCAGGCATTATATACCGCAGCTTTGGTCTTCATTGTGAGTTTGGAGTTTCCCCAAACACGCGATGTGAGGCGGGCAAAGGTAGCTGCAGCTTTGCCAATGCGGCTGTCGATTTCTGTATCCAGTGAGAGTTTGTCATTGATGGTAGACCCTAGGTATGTGAAGTGATGCACAACTGCCAGTTCATAGTTATCGATAGTGATAACTGGTGCAGCACCCGCATCCTGACTCATCACATTCGTTTTCTTTAGACTTATTGTGAGGCCAAAGTCCTTGCATGCTTTAGTGAAGCGATTCATCAAGTTCTGAAGCTCCTGTTGGCTTTGAGTGACGACTGCAGCATCATCAGCGAACAACAAGTCTCTTATAGTGACCCTTCTGATTTTTGTTTTTGCCTTCAGCCTTGAAAGATTAAACAGACGGCCATCTGACCTAGTGTGAAGGCATATTCCTTCAGTTGCATCTCTGAAAGCATGTTTCAAGAGTAGGGCAAAGAAGATCCCGAAGAGGGTCGGAGCCAGAACACAGCCTTGTTTAACGCCACTTCGTATGTCAAAAGGCTGTGACGTGCTTCCAGCATATTGGACTGTTCCCTTCATGTCGTCATGGAATGACTTTATCATTTCCAGCATTTTAGGAGGGCAGCCTATTTTCAGGAGGATTTTGAAGAGTCCATCCCTACTGACCAGGTCAAATGCTTTTGTGAGGTCTATAAAGGCGATATATAATGGTCTTTTCTGCTCTCTTGATTTTTCCTGAAGCTGGCGGACAGAGAAGATCATGTCTGTTGTTGATCTACCAGCTCGGAATCCACACTGTGACTCTGGATATATGCGCTCAGCTAACTTGTGGAGTCGCATCAAGATGACTTTGGCAAAAACCTTACCAACAATACTAAGAAGAGAGATGCCTCTGTAGTTATTGCAATCACTTCTGTCTCCTTTATTTTTATATAGTGTTACAATCCTGGCATCTCGCATGTCTTGAGGAATAGTTGTCTCTCCCCAGCACTGGCACAGCATCCTATGCAGGGGATGTAATAGCGTGCTCTTACAGCATTTGATTAAATCAGGAGGAATCCCATCACTGCCTGGTGCTTTGCCAGAGGCCAAGCTATCAATGGCCTTGCTGAGTTCCTCTAATGTTGGTTCGGCATCCAGCTCCTCCATAGTTGGCAGACATTTGACAGCATCAAGGGCTGCAGGCATAACGGTATTTTCTCTAGCGTAAAGCTCAGAGTAGTGCTCGACCCACCTCTCCATCTGCTTACCCTTATCGGTTAGCTTCTCTCCGCTGATGGTTTTTAGCGGTGCCGTCTTACTTTTTTGGGGGCCAAGTGCTTTCTTTATACCGTCATACATTTGTTTAATGTTGCCTGTTTGCGCTGCGATCTGGATGCTCTCACTGAGCTGGAGCCAATAGTCATTTGCACAGCGTCGAGCAGTTTGTTGAACTTTGCTTCTCGTAGCCTTCAGGATCTGTAGGGTTCTAGCACTCGGTGAACGTTTGTATTCATTCATAGCACTGCGCTTAGCTTCAATGACAGGTGCCATCACATCTGATGAAGCATCAAACCAGTCATTTGACTTTGCCGTTTTTCTTACCAAAGGTGGCAAGTGCAGTACTTTGAATGGTGTTCCGTAGATGCTCCCAGTTCTCTGTAATAGTATTACCATGCTGAGGGCTACTGAGCACTTTCTTGAAGGTCGCAGTAAATTGAGTGATCATGACAGGGTCTGACATCTTGCTGGTATCAATGCGTGGTTTCCCTTCATGTCTGACACAGTAGAGTTTTCTTGGTTGTGCTCTGATTTTGCAGCAAACCAAGGAGTGATCTGTATCACAGTCTGCACTATGGTACGAGCGTGTGGAGAGCACAGACCTGAGAAGTGGCCTTCTGACGAGAATCAGGTCCAGTTGGTGCCAGTGCTTGGATCGTGGGTGTCTCCATGACACCTTATGCTGGGGTTTTGTCTGAAAGTAGGTGTTGGTCACGCAGAGGTCATGGTGGACACACAACTCTAAGAGCCGTTGTCCATTTTCATTCATCTTGCCAATACCAAACCTGCCCAGACATGAAGGCCATGAAACATTATCGGCACCCACTCTAGCGTTAAAGTCACCAAGGAGAACAAGCTGTTCTTGCCTAGGTATGCTTTTGATGACTGCTGCTAGATTCTCGTAGAACTCATCTTTAGCTTCTGAGGCAGAGTACAGAGTAGGAGCATACACACTGACAAGGGTGATGGGACCTGTGCTAGTTTGCAGGCGAAGCGTTAACAGGCGTTCTGATCCATTCTCGCCTGGTTCAACCATTTTAGTTAGCGATTTTTTGACCGCAAAACCTACTCCGTGTTCTCTAGCTTTATCAAGATCTTTCCCTTGCCAATAAAATGTGTAGTCCTTCTCGCTCACCGTTCCAGAGCCAGCCAGGCGCGTTTCCTGAAGTGCAACTATATCCACCTGAAGTCGTTTAAGCTCATCATTAATTATGGCTGTCTTCCTTACATCGTTTACGTCCTGTAGATTTTCGGATAGTCCAGTCAACATAGTTCGGACATTCCAGCATCCCAATCTGAGAGTTTGCTTATTCTTATTATTCTGATAATTGCTTGGTGCAAAATTTTCTGTCCACAGTTCGGGTTTGACCCTAATCCCCATGCACCCAATGGGGAAAGCAGACAGTGGCGGGACAACACCTTATTGACTGGGGGCTGCCCAGCTTGAAGCGGGCGGTAGCTGTCCAGTGAGATCCTAGAACCTCTCCCACTGTCGGAAGTAGCCCCTGGCGCCATGCCCTACGCCAATTGGGCAAATGCTTATAACCGGTAACTGCTACTTCCCGTGTTTTGCCGACACCTATGCGGTGAAGCTGGAGTGTCCTCTCCAGGGCGCGAGCTTGGGCACAGTTATATGGAGATCAAGCTGTTGCCCATGCAGCATGTTCCCCCTCTCCACACAGCTGGTAGATCCAAAGGAACGGCAGTAGCCGATACAGTTTGGCACCAGCCACGTCGCAGGAGTTGCCAGAATAATGTCGAATCGACATTAGACTGCCTTAGGGACTCCGACTCCGGATTTATCCTCAGGGTTTATTCCCGAAGACAATTCCATAAATGGATATTCCCGCAAGGCAGCGGTGGTTTGAATTCAGAGTTCCTTCTCTTAGATAAGCTACCAACCAAGGATCACGAGCCCTATCTGCCCGAAGCTGCTGGTTTTAAGGCGCCAGTCGCTCGCATTTGCCCCTTCTCCCGTCAGTGAAAACAGTTCCGCCGGGCTCAAACTGAGCCACACGTGAAGGCCGGGAGCTGGACTTGGTTGTCAGAGGCTGCTTGAGGCGCGTGCCATTGAAGTATTTTATCTGTAGTGAGAGCTTACCCTCACTACAACTCCCGGCTGTAACAACCTTTGGAACCCAGTAAGATGTTTATTGTGCTAGAAACATCATAGTTATCACCAGTAAGATGTTTATTGTGCTAAAAACTTCATAGTTATCACCAGTAAGATGTTTATTGTGCTAGAAACATCATAGTTATCACCAGTAAGATGTTTATTGTGCTAGAAACATCATAGTTATCACCAGTAAGATGTTTATTGTGCTAGAAACATCATAGTTATCACCAGTAAGATGTTTATTGTGCTAGAAACATCATAGTTATCACCAGTAAGATGTTTATTGTGCTAGAAACATCATATTTATCACCAGTAAGATGTTTATTGTGCTAGAAACATCATAGTTATCACCAGTAAGATGTTTATTGTGCTAGAAACATCATAGTTATCACCAGTAAGATGTTTATTGTGCTAGAAATATCATAGTTATCACCAGTAAAATGTTTATTGTGCTAAAAACATCATAGTTATCACCAGTAAGATTTTTATTGTGCTAAAAACATCATAGTTATCACCAGTAAGATGCTTATTGTGCTAGAAACATCATAGTTATCACCAGTAAGATGTTTATTGTGCTAGAAACATCATAATTATCACCAGTAAGATGCTTATTGTGTTAGAAACATCATAATTATCATCATCAGCACCCTTCAGCTCCCTAAGGAGCATATATAGTCCTTCAATAAGTTCATACCAATTCTTCCTTTCCTGTTTCTTCCTTTCATGGTCATTCTATGTCGTCTTTATCATTTCTAAGTCTGTCGTCAGTTCCCTTCTTCCTGTTTTCTGGTCCACCCTCTCCTAATTTACCCCAAGGATTTCAGAACAAAGACTGCCTTGCAATGCTATCAACATATATGTTCTGTGTGTGTCCTAGCCTAGCCATCTTCTCATATTTTGTTCCTGTGGCCCGTGTCTGGTTTTTGTCACAAGTTGCACATTCGTAATCGTATCGTACTATTTTAACCCTTCTCTTCCACGTGTCACCGTGGGGTTTTTGCAGCATTATTCATGCTGAGTTTAAGTCAGATGAACAGTAATTTTGGGTCGTTAAAATAACAAAGTATGAGAATATGGTTTTGGAAATTTGAATGGTTTGAGTGGTAAGTTATTTGTTCCTAAGATGGGAGATAAAAGTTAACGAATGTAAAATTTTTAGGAAGGGAGGGAACCTTTTTAGACTTTAAAGTAATCTAAGTATACATCATTAGAGTTTACTAACTTTGCATGTCAGATTAATTTTAGTAAAGACATAGAAGGGAAAATGAAACTAAGGTAGAAATCACTAAGGGAAATAACTATGAATATTAACGCCCTTTATAGGTTTGGTGAGTTAGAGTCGGGTTAAGCGCACGAGAAAAGCGAGTAGCTCACTAAAGTAAATAGGGTGATTTTAGCAGACCAATCGTATTGTTTCGTAAACAGGTTTGGGTGATCAGATACTAAATTGAAGGACAAAAGATAATCAGTCCTATCAGAGCTTTTGACGTGTCAGTACGTTAGGTTAGGACTCAGAAGAAACGTACCTGTGGGCGACAGATGTTTCGAGAACAAGAAGTAGATAGATTTAGACTGAATTAGCGATAGCAATTCAAGGATGATAGATCATACTGTGTACTAAGTCTAGAATAGAATAGAGGTGGTTAGTAGGAAGTGATAGGTGATGGAATTCAGATATTGCTGGTAAGATTGACATTTTTTGTTAATTCCTCTAAACAAGATGAACAGAGAGACCTGGGGCGAAACCTTGGTCAACAGGTTGACTAAAGGTAATGACGCTCACACTAGAGGGAGCTGTCAAGCAGAGAGAACATTGTTACTGAACCCCATATTGTTGCAAATTGAATGAATAATTAAGATTTTTCAGGAGGTATCGATAATACATTTCTTGTAAGATAATGACGCTCACACTAGAGGGAGCAATTACCAGAAGGAAATTTTACGGAGGATGCTCAGTTTGAACGAAGTGGTTGACTTTGTAATAGTAAGTGCCAGAAAGGGCGAATACATCTGATTTATTACGGTGAAAGAAGATTCCACGAACATATGTGAATAAATGAGTTGCAACTACATTGATCTCCGCTGATAGCTATCACACGCTCTCTCATGTCAGCGTAAGTATCAAGGCTGCCATAGGAGTGTTGCGTGATAAATTCTCGCAACATCGTTTTATTTCAATATCTGTTTTATAACGCAAGGGCAACAACTGCTTGAAATTTATAGTCACTTTTCTCGGTAAGCATTTGTCTTCTCGCGTTGGTATCGAATACAGTTAAGTTTGAGCTGTGGTCATTTTTGCGCTGGACTGCGCATGACTTGTCTTGTTGTTTGGTCGAGCGGTTTCCGCCCACGACTAGTGGAGTGAGCGATTTGGAATGGCGAAAGAGATGCCTCGTTGAAGAGGGGATCTCCGCTTTCTTTTGTTCTGTCAGGGATGTGTAGTCCTCTTATGGATATTTCGTTTAGTCGAGATAATACCTCTAGTGTTTTCCCACATGTCGGGAGGCGTGATATTTCTGTGTATTTCATGAAAGCAAGGTAAATTGACTTTTTCATTAACTCTATCGATTTTGGGTCGTGAGCGATTTCGATTCATAGCCTGTCTCCGAAAGTCGTCGCCACGAGATGTTCTTTCCCAGCTCACATGTCGCTGCATTGTACTGCATCGGTTGATGCATGTACCAAGGACCATTACTTGCTACTTTGTTAAATGAACTAGGTTTAGGAAACCTTTATTATCTAGAGGATATTTTTTGAGGACATTATTTATACTTCGGCAGACGTGTCTGTCTTGCTGAAGTCAAACTAAGGAGAGTGAACTGATCTCATACATCTGGTTATCTCCTGGCTGTTATAGAAAAGGATGGAGTTTTCCACCTGACTACATTTACAGCACTATGAAATATAACATGCATCTGACTCATCATTGTAATGCTGTCTACCGTCTATTGCTGTATTGAATGTTGCTGTGATAATGACTGTTTGATGGGCCTACACATTTGCGTAACCATTTTGTCACTGTGGCGTCCACAATAAATAATGAAGAAAAACGTCAACGGCTGTTTCAAGACTCATTGACTTTATACGTCGTGAGTTTACTGACGTCCTATGTGGATTGCCCTGTTATTGTTGTATGAACATTGTTTTTTGACTGAACACATCTACACACTACACAAAACCAGACATGCGGATACCATCCATCATCATATGGCATCACGCATCATTTGGTGGCCATAAGCTGGTTTGATTCTGGTACTAGCAAACACGGGGTCCCTTACCCACTTCATTTTCAACAAGAATTCATCAGCATCCTTCAAGAAATTAACATTCTTCAATACAGTCAACATCTTCAAAATTTTCAAAGTACTCGGCGTTGCCCGGTAAAAGTCAAATTTCAACTTTTGACGGAAACAAGAATTTGACAGTACCCGGCGTTGTTACATGTTGCCGGATAACTCGGACTGCTGTTATCTTTTACGCAAGTCAAGCAAGTTGCTGCTGTCAAGGTTCCAGTGCTGTCGTTTTTTGAGAAGGTCAAGTGCCGGTTGAAACGGGTTGTTTTCTGAAGAAGGCCAAGTACCGATGTCCATCAACTTACTTTTGGATTAGAAGGTCAAGTGCCGAAACAACTCAACACACAGTATTTCAGAAGCTCTTGTACCATCGTGTTAGCAGTGGAAGCAGTTCAGATGTGCCATCATCGTTGGAGCTTCGCTCTTTAGGACGTTGATTGACATCCGTTTTTCTGCTGTTCTACGATTGGAAGCCTATAAGTTAAGTGGCCTGTTTGTATGTAAACTGTGCCCTTATACTTCTGCTGAGTCTTCTGTGTATCATCTCATTCTATATGTTATATGTTTATATGTTATTTGTATATTTATATGTTTATATTTCAGCGGGTTCTCGGTTGGGTGGTGTCTCCGTTAGATTATGCCACGTCATAGAGGTCGTCTATTGTGAGCGTTTTCTGTAGGGTTTGCAAATTTCCGATACTGGAATTTGCTAAGCGACTTCTGTTGCTATTCATGTTAGCTGTGATGACATGTTTTAATATTGTTTTCGTTATTATTTCGCATTCTTTTAGTTTTGTTTTGATTTGTTTGTATTTGTTAGCCTACTCTTGTCTATAATTTAGTTTCATACAACATTTTTGTTTATACACTGTGGTGTCATGTATTTTGTTTAATTCTATCGCAGATATCGTCACATTTTTTGTGATATTTCATTAATTTCTGCTTTATTTTTAGTTGATTTCTGCGAAAGTTTTTGTATTGTTGCTGATCTTTGTTATTGTTTACATTGTTATTGTTTACATTGTTTGTATTGTTTACATTTTCAATGTTTACATTCTGCATGTGTTTACATAGTCATTGTTTACAGTTATAGTAATTAGTTAATGGGCTATGCTGATGCACTGTTACTACTATACTGATGATAAATGAATGATGAATAGTGTCGTGCACTATTGAATGAGAAGTGCACTTATGATCAAGAATTGAGTGCTGATATTTCATATACAAGTTCTTTGATTGGAGACTTGTTTCCCACAGAGACTGGGATAATATAATGTGATGTGAATATACAAGTGCTTAATTAAGACTTGTTACACTTAGGTTTGAAATAAATTAGTTAATTATTTCAGGTTTTGGACTCATATGTTAGACAACATGTCTACATTTGAGCACTTTATTGAGCAGGGTAAACTGCTTGGGAAGACTGGTGATAAGTTAGAAGAATTTGCAACTGCTCGATATGATAAAGCAATGGAAGCTGAACAAAAGAAACTGCAGATGGAAGCTGAACAAAAGAAACTGCAGATGCAGGTGGATGAAAAGAGATTCCAAATGGAAATGGAAAAACAAAAAAGGGAATCAGAAGCTGAGGAAAGAAAACTACAGCTAGAAGCTGAAAGACTTCAAAAAGAAGCTGAAAATAAAAGACTTGAAAAAGAAGCTGAAAATGAAAGACTTCAAATGCAGGCTCAAGCTGAAGAAAGGAAGTTACAAAGAGAGTCTGATGAGAGGAAAGCAAAAATGGAACATGAAGAAAAACTCTTAGCTTTAGAGTTGGAGAAATTGAAATTGACGAGCATGAGTAATGGTAATGATTCAAACAAGGGTTCATCTTCTGGTAAGGCTAATAATGATACTTTTAAGATTAAGTTACCAACATTTAGTCCTTCCAGTGATGACATAATGTTCTATCTGGACAGATTTGAACAAGCATGTATAGCTCATAACATAGACAAAGCAAAATATGTTTATCAGTTATCAGGGATACTGACAGGTAAAGCTCTAAGTATATTGAATATGGTGGATGAACCTGACAAGAACAATTATGAGGTTGTCAGGGCCGCTTTGTTAAAGAAATATCAGCTTAACGAAGACGGCTATCGTCTACAATTTAAAAACATGTTACCTGAAAATGGAGTTGAATTCTCCGAGTTTATTGCAAGAATACGCATTACTTTCTCACGATGGGTTGAACTATCTAAGACGGAAAAAACTTATGAAGGACTTATGGACTTAATACTTAGAGACAAAGTCATGTCGTCTGTCAATGAGTCTTTCCTTGCTTTCCTTCATGAACGTAAACCTAAAACAATAAAAGAAATGGAAGATTTCTGTTGCCATACGTAACTGCGCACCCACACATAACCATGGGTAACTCTAAGGTGAAAGAAGGTTTACCAGTTGCTTCGGCAGCTCCGTATGGTCAAAACTTTGCTCGTAGATCCCAACAAAATTTTGATAGAAAGGGTAGCGGTAATTTCTGTCAAAATCATGGAAATCAATTTCATGGTGATTCTTCTTCGAAGAATTGGAGACAACCTGATAGTGGTCGTTACTATCACCCTAATAATTATAAGCATTTCAAAAGAGGATATGGTAATAGAGGTTATTCCTGCCGAAGACCTCAGAACCAAACAAATAGATGTGCGCATCAATGTGAACATGATAGTAATCGTGGAAACTGGAATTCGAACCAGGATAACAATTACAATAGAGACAATAATAACTGCAGAGATAATAATAACTCTGATAACTTCAGAGGTAATAATAGTCGGGGTAGATCTCAACACAAAAAAAAAGAGATATCAGCAGGCTAATGCTGTACAACAGGAAACTGAGGGAGCCTGTAATCATGGTGTTGATAATAAAAACTTTGACGCTGTCACTGGTTCTGCTTTTGACTTTGAGAGAGCAAACAAATGCCCCCAATGCAGTACTTTATTCGAACCGGGTACCATAACTACTTTGAGTTGTGGTCACCCACTTCCCGCTCTTCCTGCTGCTGTTGCGCATGACGGGAGGGGTTCTTTTAATCCTACATAAGGGTCTTGTTAATGATACTCCGGTCTCACTACTTTTCGATTCCGGATGCACCACTATTGGTGTTAGACAATCGCTTGTAGATCCATCTTGTGCTACAGGAAGGGTTATTAAATGTGTCACATTTGGCGGCACTCTAGAAAAATATCCTACTGCTGTAATTCGCATTGCCACTCCTTTCTTTACTGGAGATGTGCATGCTTGTCTCTTACCTAATCCTATTGCGGACCTTATTATTGGTCGTATTCACGGAGTTAGGGAGTGTACCCCACAGCAGATTGCTGCTTGGGAAGATAATAACATGCAAGCTACAAATGCAGTGGTTACAAGAGCACAAGCTCTACAAACACCCGAAACTTCACTGAATAGTGATAATGAAGTTGATAGCCAAGATAGTCCAGAAATCACTCGTCTCTTTCATTTGCAAGAAGAAGATTCATCTTTAAAATAATTTCTTCGTTCTTGCGAAGAAAAGGTGATCGAATCAGGTTACAAATAGAAAAATCTTGGATTGCAACATGAGAAACTCGTATTCAAGATACTACGTCGGCAAATTGTTCAAGAATGAGAGTCCAAATATTACAACATGCTCATGACTCGCAATGTGCTGGACATATGGGTTTTGCCCGTACGAAGTCGAGAGTCCTTGCGGCTTTCTTTTGGCCTTTTGTCAATAAGGACATTCGTATTTACTGCCGATCATGCATGGTATGTCAGGAGGTCAAATCTAGAGGACCACGACATGCTGCGCCTATCCAGGCTGCTGACATTCCTATTCGGCCGTTTCAGAAAATGGCCATAGATATTATTGGCCCTTTTAAGGTCAAGTCGGCCAGAGGACATCAGTTTATGCTTACATGTGTCGATATGTGCACACGTTGGCCAGAGGCTATTCCTCTTAAGAGCATATCTACTACAGATATCGCAGATGCTCTTTGGTTGATATTTTCTCGCTTGGGGTTCCCCAGAGAATATTGTCAGACCATGGCACTCAACTCATATCTGACACTATGTCACAGGTAATGTCTACCTTACATATTGAACGATCTCTCAGTAGTATCTACCATCCTATGTCTAATGGGTTAGTTGAGCGTCTGAATAGAACGCTCAAGACTTTGCTTGGTAAGATAACTGAAGATCATCCTCAAGATTGGGACAGGGTTTTACCCGCGGCTCTCTTTGCCTATAGAGAAATCCCTAATGAACACACAGGATTTTCTCCCTTCGAACTTGTCTTTGGCGCGCGTCCACGCGGCCCTATGTCTTTATTACACGATCTCATCACTGCCGATGATATTAGCGATGAAACTCAATCCTCATATGAGTATGTCATTGCTCTTAGACAAAAGATCATTGAGGCATGTAAGCTAGCAACTGCTTCATCAGAAATTGCTAAAGAGAAGGCAAGACAGTTTGCTAACAAGAATAGATGTCTACGACAACTTTGTCCAGGTGACAAAGCATTCGTCCTACTCCCCAGTAGGGAAAATAGACTTCTTATTGCATGGAAAGTGTCCGATTATGCACATTGTCTCAGCGGCATGTGTACCGTGATTGCCCTCCGGGAGCCCCCCCCCTGTTGTCTGATAAGTTCCCCTGGAAAGCATTTAAACTGTCCACATAAACCATGCTTTCGGGCATTTCACTCCCCACGCTTCACGTCCGGACTATTTGGCTGCCAATCTCTCCTCCCGATAAATTAAAAAATAAACGTTTCTGTGTTCGTCCTAATCTTTTGGTGGACGAACACCCGCCCGAAGTCCTCGCCCCCCCCCCCCCCCACCCACCCCCCCCCCGCACCCAACCTCTACACTCATGACATCCCCGTTCTGGCCTCCACAGCCCCTCATAGAACATGCATACACCCCCCACACCCTCGGTCTACCGACAATAATCGCCGCCTTAACCATTAGGGTTAGGCCGCTGCAGACCGCCCGCCCCCCGCCCCCCTATCACCCCCCCCCCACCGCCTCGCCTCCTTCATAAGGAATTGCTTTCAATGGCCCCCCACCTTTAAATATCCATTGCCCCATCGAGCTTCCGCCCCTCCCTCCCCGCCTCCCCCCCCTGCCCCCTCCGCCCCCCCCACCCTCATCGCCCACGCCATGTTCGGAGCAGTATTGTGCTTGCATTTATTCGCCAACCCTCCACCACTTCACATCCCCTCCCCCCTCGTATTACAGCACCCCCCCCTCCTCGACTGTCCTCGCCCCCACTCGTCCTCCGCCTCACCACCCTAACATACAACCACCCCAAAACAACAAACCCCTAATATATAAACAAACCCCCACCAACACAAACAATACAACACAAAAAATCCAATAAATAACCCGCATCTATATTTTACCCAATCAAACCCCTTTGTACCCAAAAATTTCCTTAAACACCCCTATCCCCCCAACCCAAACCAACATTCAAAACATCCACAAACTCATCACCCCACACAATTATTTAACCTCATATTTCTTAACAATCCAAATAAATAACCCATCCCCACACCAACAACCAACCACACCCATATACACCCATAATACCACCTCCACAAAATATAATCCCGACACCTAAATTTATAATATATTCCAATAATCATAAAATTACCAATCCACCCCCTCCCCATTCCAACCCCCCCTAATTAATCACCAAATCATAACCACCCAAAAAACTAAACCCCCAAAACTACCCAACCACGCCATCCCCAAACCCATTCCAACCTAACAAATTACATTTTAAAACCACCTATTCAACCCCTCACATCAAAATAATTCTATCACCCCATCTTACCATTCAATTGCCCCAAAAATACTCCTCAATACCAAAATCCCCCCCCCATCCCCCCACCAATTCCTTATTAGTAAAGCACCTGACCAACCCCCCACCCCTGACTTACCCCCCTCCCCCCCCCCTTGCCCCCACCCAAACCCCTCTAAATTAACAACCATTCCCCACATAACTAAGCAAAATATCCCCAAAATACACCCAACCCCGAACCCCCCAATTACCGTCAATTTACCCCCCCACCCTAATAACAATCCACCACTGAATCAACATTATTTGTATTCCCATCCCCCCCCCACAAAAAGATACTTCGTTGACCCCGTGGAACAACCTTCACCCAACACCCCCAATTACCCAATCTAACATATACAACTTCAATGTCTCAATCATCTATCACCACAACCAACTCATTTTTACGGCACAACTTATTAAACCAAATCCCCACCTCAACCATTTTTACCTTTGGTCTAAACATTAATCCTTCACTACATTAAAACACTAATCCCCCCCTTCACGTTATGAACCCCCACATCCCCAAAACACTCCCAATCAAAACTACTACACTTCTCAACTATCATATCCCACCACAACTTTCAAACTTCCACTTCTACCTAAACCCCAACCATAACTTCACATTATCTGTTTCACCCCTTGATCCAACAATCAAATTTTATTACCCCTTCAATTCCCCTTCCCTAATAATCTTGGAGTATACATAAACATAACCCTCCCCCCCACCACATCCTTATATTAAACATATCCCTCCAAAAAAAATAACATCAAATCTTTCATATACAATTTTCCCAACACCCTATCTAAAATCAAAAAAAATCCCCTCAAAAAAACCCTCCCCCCCCAACTTCCGATCATACCCCCCTCCCACTCCCCAAAAATATCCCCACAACTATCAAAATGGGTCCAATGTCCCCCCACCCCAACCATTCGTAACCCCCTCCAACAAAAAACCCCCGTTCAATACCAAATAATTTGGCCCACCAAATCACTAATATTCTAACCCCCTCCATTCTAAACAATCCCTACATAAATAACAAATAATTCCCCCCCCCCACATCCCCTATATCCCCCCACCTACCCAACCACCTACCCTCAATTAATAATATACCCCAAAAACAATGAACTATTAGCATGTAGAATAAACCATAACCTAGTACATTCAAACATACCCAAAACCACACCAACTACACCACTCTACAATACCAACACATTTACACAATCTAACTTCATAAATAAATCAACCATCCCCAACCAATACCATCAACCAAAACTTTTCTAACATTATCACACGTCATCAAATTCCCCTCACCCCTCAATTCATCTAATTAAACTATTTTTATCATACTCATGTATCACTAATACTCCTCCCACAACAACTTACCCTCCCCATAAATCATCCCATTCCCCAAATAAATCAAACATCAACCTTTCATCTCCCCCCTAAATTCCCAAATTCAAAACTATATAAACCCCCCCCCCATCAATACTTAAACAAATTCAACCTAAAACACAACTCCATGTCTAGTGTGGCAATCTCGAACAATTCACCATCATTTCAAATCCCACTCACAATCCCTTAACCTATTACATTCTACCTACAACCCCACCAATATCCACAACCAACTATCATCCTATCCCCCCCTTTTCTAACATACTTCTAACCCCCCCCCTATTCATTCACCCCTCCCCCCTTCCCCCCCCCTCTCATAAAAAACTCCAAAATGTCAACCTCAACCACTTCCTCAACTTTTAAACCATTATTAAACCCCTACAAACTTCTTCAATACTCTACCATCATAACAACAATCAAACAATCCTGTAACCACCACACTCCCCCCACCCCTCAACCTCAAAATTCTATTACCAATACCAAAATCATAAACATCCACGACTAATACAACTAACCATACCCCTATATCTTTAAACCCCCTTTCACCATCCCTCATATATTCAACCCCCATCCAAAACCAAAAACACTATCTCCTTCAAGGTTCATCAAGGTCTCCCCCTAAAACCATACTAATAACCCCACAAAATCTCCCTCACATACCCAAATTCCAAACACCTGTCCACCCAACCTACTATACCCCTCCCACTAAATTCCCCCCATCCCCCCCCCACCCTCATATCCCACCCAACATCATCACCTTTATCACACCCACAATAACCACAACACAACCCACCAAAACCAATTAACATCCCAAAAACCAAAATCTCCCAACCCAATAAACTACCCCCTATACACACAAGTACCACTCAACACACTCATCCTACCCCACCCCAACCCACCCCAAAACCACCTAACCATCCTCCCAACACAAATCCCCCCATCATCCAAAACCAACACCCACCCACCCCAACACCCCCCACCCAATACAATTAATTGCCCCAACCAACCAACACTCATCCAAACCACCCCCCCAGAACCTTGCTAACACATTACAACACGAACATAATACCACCAATTAACCTCTTTAATATCCCCCCATCCCCCAAAACCCAGAAACCACACCCACTCTAATCTGACCAAATCTATCCCTAAACTGCATAGCCCTTACCATTCAACACCCCAACATCCTATCCCCCCAAATCAAAAAACTACCCACCAACACCACCATACGTAAAACAAAACAATTTTTTTCCAAACAGGTTTAACCACATTCTACCCATCTTATAACAAATCCCACTCTTTCATTAACCCACCCCCCAACCAAAATAAAACCACACAAACATCACCACCATCCAATACCTGGGGAACCCAAACCATACAAAAGTATCATACTAAACCTCACTACCCGCACACTATTCAAACCCCCCCTCACACCCCTTAAGTGTCCCAACATCTCCCTCCACCATAACTTTTACCCACCCCCATTCAACCTGGGGTCACACCCACACATTAACAGCATAAACCCCCAAATCCTAAACTTAATCCACCTACCCGATAAACCAGTATCAGACTGCCACCTAAGTAACCAACTTAGGTTCCCCCCCCCCCCTCACCCTCCCCCACCCCCACCATTGTACCACATCCAATACTATCCAAAACCAATCCCCCTCCTACCATATAATTCACGGGGCCCTCACAATACACAATCAATGATTACCTCCTCATGCGCATTAAGAAAGCTCACCTCAACCAACCTTTCCTCCTTACTCCCCCCACAATATACATCCCTCCACCTAATTGCTACCCCCCCGACCTATTTTCACCATTTTCCCCACCAAAAACAAGAGTCCACCTACCCAGTCTTTCCCACCCCCCCCCATCCCCAGACCCCCCATTAAAACCCCTCCCCCCCCCAACTCCCCCACCCCCACCCCCCAACTCCCTCACTCCCCCCCCTCAACACCCCATCCCTCCATTACCAAATAATACAAAACCAATCCCTCAAATACTTTTACGATTTTACCCATCCCACATATACTAACCACCAATCCATCCTAATTCAAAACCAGATTCTACCATTATTACTCACCAACACCTCTCCACCCCAAAACCCCTCAATATCATACCCCCCAAACATAAAACATGCCACCCTCCCCCCCATATGAGCAAGTAAACACAATAAAATTCAGCCCCGCCAAACTCATAGTGGTAACCCCCACACACCACCCAAACCCAATGTTCCCTCTTGCACCTTAACCAGTCCCCCCCCCAACCCCCCCACCATCCCGAAGGACCAAGCCTACCAAGATGTACAGTGCCCCTCTGCACGTTACAATAAACCTCCTAGACCTTAGTTCGCATGTCAACTACCCCCCCCCACTAGTCGGACAATTCCCCTGCGCATAAACACTCTGGTAGAAGTCCCACCTATATACACCCTACCACTGATCATACCCCCAAATATAGTCTTATAATCCCCACCCCATCTCCCCGCCCATTTTATTATGCCCCCCAACCCCCACTCATAAAACACCCCCCGAACTGCCACCCCAAACTGTGACCTCCCTTAGCTCAAAAATCTCCACCCTTTCATCCCTTCCCCCTTTCTCCTTAACCCCTCAATAATCATACAATTGACTCAACTTGTCCTCCCTCTAGCAATCACGTCATTTGCTGAGACCCCACTGGAATTGACATGCTTGGTTCGCTAACCCCCTTTTGAAAAAATCCCAGAGTTAGACTCCGTAAACTTGCATTAGACTTGCCAATAGTCCACACACATCTAAAAAGCCAATTTCATTAGCCGCACCCACCCCCCCCCCGATTGATCCATATCCCCCCCCCCCTCAATCCCCCACCCTCAACCCAATAACCCCATTTCACCCCGGCCCTCATACCTCCCCATACCCCTCGCCAGGACGCTCCCCCCCCCCCCCCCCAAGCAACCTTATCCCCTACCCCCTACCTCCCATAAAACCCTCCCCCTCTTAATAGACCTATCCCACCCCCCCTGGCCCCCAATCCTTACCCATCATACAAACTCCTCACCCCTAGACCCATAAATTCACAAACCCACAAAACCCCCCCTCCCCGCCATAAGCACCCCCCCTCCCCCAACCTACCCCCCCCCCATCCGCGCCCCCATCAATTCCCCCAACCCCGCCCTATCAACGAACCCCCAAACCCCCAACCCACACAGTTCCCCCATGTCCCCCATACACACAATGCACTCCAAAACAATCTCCAAAAACCCATAACGCACCCCGTTAAGACCCCATACCCAAGTCCACCATTACCCAACCTCCAATACCAAATAAACACCCAACCCTCACAAAACCCGACCCCCCCACAAAACATATACTAAAATTCTCCCACAACACAACACTGAACCCTTATTGGACATGCATCCCTATTACACATACTCCTACCAAATACCTACCCCCAACCCTTGCCTCACCTACCATACAACTTGCATTTAAACCAACAACCCCTACTGGACCAAAATAGCAAATAGCTCCATTACCCCCCCAAAACACCACCACAGTCAACCATCTGACAAAAATGTGGGAATGCTAATATACAAAGTATACCACCACCCCTCCACTAAACAAACCTGGACCTTCATATGTAAACTCCACCACACCACAGTCACCAATATGCCACAACTCCCACCACATCAACAACACCACCCCAGTCCGTCCACCCTTATAATCCGTAATAACCACCCACGTTCCCAAACAGGAACTAATGTTACAACCCATGGAGACCACATAACCAAGGATTAGTAGCATACCCTCAACCCCCCCGCATGTGCAAACTCATAACCACTGTCCATCCATACCCGCGTTGCCTCAACAACACCTGCTAATAAACCGCCCTTCCATAACATCAACTCGCCCCACCAACCGACCCCACTTCATGAAATGCCACTTCCCCCGACCCGCGTGGAACGGGCCCCCATGGTATCCCCTACCTGCCTGCCTGTGTGATTGTCCCCCCCCCCCCCCCCCCCACCAGCTTAGTGTCATGGGACCCGGTCCCCAAAGTACCTCAAGGCCACCAACACGTGGCTATTGTCGTAGGCGTGCCCTGATACGCCCCATGGAGATTTTATGAACACTCCCCCGACCCCCGCCCATAACCGAATTTCTCAGGCCCCCGAAAACACCCATGTCAAACCACCACCACCAAAGGTCCTGATTGGTAGAACACCAGAACCACCCCCGATCCCCTCGTGGACCGCGAACCGATTGCACAGCATTTACTAGTCACACCGATTCCCCCCAAAAAGCAAAGGTATTATTAAATATGCACAACCCTTACAGCCAATCATAGATTTGTGAGCGGGTGACCCCGTTCCCCTTGGTATAGGGTAGTAAAGTAGCCTATGACAAGGGACCCCAACCACAACAACAGAATATCCTCCACCGGCTTCCATTGTTAGAAACCCACCCCAACCCCAGGTACCGGACCAAGACTGCCCAGACAGTCCCTGTAGATTCGTCCGGCTGATCTTGTGTGACCTTCGCCACCCCCTGATCACCATAAAACCCCATCCCCACTGCGAGGCCCCTTTCTAAAAACCCCACCCCGTACCATAAGTCTCTGGCGAAAAGGGCCAGTCAAAGAGATAGCTCTACTTGGAAGATAGGTCAAGGAAGGAAATTTGACCATTTGAATTAAATACTAGGCCTGCCACAGTCACCTAGTAGTAGTAGCATTGTGACATATAAATAGACCAACCGGCACTGTCACACACGCATGCACCCATTTATGAAGGACTGTAACTTTGTGGTTGTTTATTTTAATTGTTCTCCGTGATTCACAGCAACACAATTTGTATAAGCATAACTTTATAAACCTGTTATAAACATAACTTTATAAACCTGTTATAAACATAACTTTATAAACCTGTTATAAACATAACTTTATAAACCTGTTATAAACTTAACAATGAAAAAGAAAACAAGAGGATAGTTAATATGTAATAAACGTATAATGTGTCTATAAATCTGTCAAATATCGGTTAAGTAACATTTTAAGTAATTTATTTTTTCAAATTAATGGACAAATGTAAGAAACAGACTGCCGAACGAATATACAAACAAAAGGCTAACCAAACGTATAGAAGAACTGGTAGAAAGCCTGCAGAGCGACTTTCCAGGGATATGATCGACATGCCTTAGAGTAATTAGAATGTCTTGATTCAAAAACTTGAGCAAAGGGATCTAACTACTAATATTATAAGCAAGCAGTTCACTTACTTTGGGCATGAAGAAAGGTAAAATATATTGTGACAACCGGAAATATTGAAGGGAAAACACACAGAAAGAAGACAGAAGATACTAGGTAGTTTAACATCATAGCCTGAAAGGAATTCAACAACAGAATTGATAAACATTACTTGACAGAGAAAGTTGTGGAGAGGCATGTTCACCTACGACACCTGGCATGATACTTAAAGAAGAAGAAGATGATTTACAGGCCTTCAGTACTAGATAATTAAAGAAAATAAATGGGACACAAGTCGAAAACATAGAGAGCACAGAGAAGAAGAAGGCTGAGGGGAAGATGACAAGGAAACAGAAGCGACAAGAGAAGTATAAATAATAACAGACTGATACATTTGCTGAATGAACGAAAGAAGTATCTAAGGAGTCAATTAGCTCAGTGAAGGCTTACCTGGCACAGTTTAAAATGTGAGTTTTCTGAGAAGGACATTCACTTCCTAGATCTTCCATGATACACTTGGCCATCTTCTGAAATGGGCTGTCTTCTGTGTTGACTGAAAACACAAGGGTTGGGGTGAGTTGTAAATTTACACGTTGACTAAACACTCAATGACTTTGTTGTAAATTTACAGGCTAACTGAAAATACTAGGGTTGGGTTGGGTTGTAAATTGACATATTAACTGAGTACCCAAAAACTGGGTTGTAAATGAGCATGTTATTGAACAGTTATTCTAAAGCAGTGTTTCTCAAACGTTTTGGCTTCAGTAACTCTTCACACTCTTAAAACATATTGAGGGCCACAACGTGCTTTTGTTTATGTCGGTAATATCTATCGATATTCACAGTATAAGAAGTTAAAACTGATAAAGTTTTAAATATTTATTATTTCATTTAAAAATAACAGTAAAAACCCATTTCGTGTTAACATAAATAATGTGTTTTAATTTTTTTTTTTAAATTACTATATTTTCCAAAAACAAAAAAAAATTAGTGCGAAGAGTAACACTGTTTTACAATTTTGCGTAATAGAAGACAGCTGGATTCTCACGTCTGCTTCTGTACACTCGTGGGAAAATTAGAGTGAAAATATAAATAACGTCTTAGATTGTTATGAAAATAGTTTTGACCACCGCGGATGTCCTGAAAGTATATATAAATAGAGAGAGTGAGAGAGAGAAAGAGAGAGAGAGAGAGAGTGAGAGAGAGAGAGAGAGAGAGAGAGAGAGAGAGAGAGAGAGAGAGAGAGAGAGAGAGAGAGAGAGAGAGAGAGAGAGAGAGAGACTGTGATAAAAATGTTTAGGAACTCCTAGGTCACAAGATGAAACTCAGACAATAAAGAACATACTGTCCCCAAACAAAACAAATATAAAAAAAATATTCAAGACAATGAAGATGATCGTGTGCAACGAATCTCAATGAGTAGAAGTAGAGACCATAGGTGCTCTCCAGTGTTCACTTCTGCCTACACTGTTTGAAAAATAGGCAGTCACCAAACGAATAAGATGGTCACATGAGGTCTCAGATATGAAGTTTAATGGAAGAGTGTTAAACATACCATTGACAGCTGAAGGTCACAGATAAGAGGTGTGATGAAAGAATGTGAAGGAGACCATGGACTGTTAATGATGTGAAATTTCTGGTTGAATGTTAAGACTGCAAAGGACAATAGAAAGCCACTGATATTAGTCTTAGCAGATGAATACCACAGGCAGCTGATAGTAATAATACGAGTAATACTCAAAAAGCCTCCCCCCCCCCCCACCACCACTACCACCTGGTTCCCTAAAGAAGTTTATACACTCCTGAGTACACTTTGGCATATTTGAAGAAGTCAGAATACCTTATGACAGCTGGTAAAGTGGCGTGTAAAATGAGACAGCAGACGATACAGAAGGTAGATCCTCAACAAGTTAACAACGTGGCGTGAACGAAAGTTAACAACGAATAAATTAAAAACATCTGTGACCTGAAGTAGTAGATAATTAGAATTATTAAAACTGAAAGGATGGAGAACAAAGAAAACACATTTTTGGGGACACCCTCTTTATAAATTTCTGTATTATCAACTGCCGTCTTCGCACCGAAGGTCGGCTACAACGAATCTTTAACGTCCTGTTTTTTGATTGGATAGTACGCTCTCAGGGTTTTTTTTTCCTTGCCTATCCGTTGATGTTGTCTTCTTAATTTCTATCGCTGTCCATCTACTGTACCTTTGTCTTCCAATCTAACTTCCATTATGGTTATCAGCACGTTTTTGTGTATATTAAGTGATAAAACTATTTTATCAGTCTCATTTTTATCTCATTCATCATTTCTCTTTTCATTCTTGGCTTTTCTGTGACCTCTTTATTTTCTTCGCTGCCCATGAGATGCGGGCAATCTTCTGTGTAACCACGTCACAAGGGCCTCAATTGTTTCTTCTGACTGCTTCTTCGCTGTTCATGACTCTACGCCCAGCACCCTAGATCGTAAGGCCATACTCACTGACACTCTCACACATCATGTGACCCTGCCACAATATATGTATATTTATATACTTCGTCGTTCACTTTCAGACGTGAATATATTCAAAGAACGCAGTGGTCAGTTTGAGGGGGTTGGTATCTCCGTAACGTTTTTCCACGAATGGAACCAGTGACGGCCATATGGGCTGTCTCTCTTCCTCAAATGTTGGGCACATTTGAAGCAGATGTTGAGCTGTCATTTTATCAGTGCCACAGTTACACTCCTCAGTAGTTCCTAGCTTTAACTTGTTGAATAGATGATATCCCAATCTCTGGCTTGTGGGAAGCTATCACTTGTGCCCTTCTGCTGAGCTGGTAATATGCATCATTTTTTTATGGCCTGGATGCACTGCTTCCTACATGTTTCTGTATCTGCTCTTAATAAAACTCTTGGCCTCTTCATAAGTTATGCTTGTGTCAATCTGAGGAAGCTTTTCACCTTCCTTTGCCAATCTGTCAGCATGTTCATTTCCGGGGATGTTGCAGTGATATAGAATCCACAGTATTACAACTCTTTTTAATTGATGACACAGTTTTTGAAGTGTTACTCATAGGTCTTCCAGGTTAGCATTATTTGGACTCGTCAGCGTTGCAATTACTGACAGCGCTTCAATGAAGAGATCTACTTGCCTCACGGAGCTTTCTTCTGTCATTAGGGCTTCAGCTGCAGTTTTTAAGACCTCTGCGTCTGGTCTGAAGTTACTTGAGAATTTCCCTGTTGCTACTGACAGCTTTTTTGTGTGTATCATTGCTTAAGCTCATAAAGACTCCCCCACCTCCATCTTCTGTTGGAGCTGTTGCTGATATACATATCATCTTGATCAACATCCACACTTTAGCTACCTAATAACCCATGACATGTCTTCCTGTCACGTGCCAAGTCTTCCTGTCACGTGACATCAGCTCAAGGTCCTTCCATGTCATCGTCATCCCCTTCATGTTTGTCTCCAGTTCTCTTCTCCGTGTGTTTCTCCCTCTGCCTCCCTCACCCTGTGGATTCCAGAACAAGGACTGCCTGATAATGCTATCAACAGGTTTCCTCAATGTTTGAACTATCCATCTCCAGCGTCTTCTTGTCATCTCTTGTTCCACTGACACTTGTCTGGCTCTTGTCATCTCTTGTTCCACTGACACTTGTCTGGTTCTTGTCATCTCTTGTTCCACTGACACTGGTCTGGTTCTTGTCATCTCTTGTTCCATTGGCATTTGTCTGGTTCATGTTATCTCTTGTTCCACTGGCCTTTGTCTGGTTCTTGTCATCTCTTGTTCCACTGGCACTTGTCTGGTTCTTGTCATCTCTTGTTCCACTGGCACTTGTCTGGTTCTTGTCATCTCTTGTTCCACTGACACTTGTCTGGTTCTTGTCATCTCTTGTTCCACTGGCACTTGTCTGGTTCTTGTCATCTCTTGTTCCACTGGTTCTTGTCATCTCTTGTTCCACTGACACTTGTCTGGTTCTTGTCATCTCTTGTTCCACTGACACTTGTCTGGTTCTTCTCATCTCTTGTTCCACTGACACTTGTCTGGTTCTTGTCATCTCTTGTTCCACTGGCATTTGTCTAGTTCTTGTCATCTCTTGTTCCACTGGCATTTGTCTAGTTCTTGTCATCTCTTGTTCCACTGGCATTTGTCTAGTTCTTGTCATCTCTTGTTCCACTGGCACTTGTCTGGTTCTTATCATCTCTTGTTCTACTGGTTCTTGTCATCTCTTGTTCCACTGACACTTGTCTGGTTCTTGTCATCTCTTGTTCCACTGCCACTTGTCTGGTTCTTGTCATCTCTTGTTTCACTGGCACTTGTCTGGTTCTTGTCATCCCTTGTTCCACTGGCACTTGTCTGGTTCTTATCATCTCTTGTTCCACTGGCACCTGTCTGTTTCTTGTCATCTCTTGTTCCACTGACACTTGTCTGGTTCTTGTCATCTCTTGTTCCACTGACACTTGTCTGGTTCTTGTCATCTCTTGTTCCACTGACACTTGTCTGGTTCTTCTCATCTCTTGTTCCACTGACACTTGTCTGGTTCTTGTCATTTCTTGTTTCACTGGCACTTGTCTGGTTCTTGTTATCTCTTGTTTCACTGGTACTTGTCTGGTTCTTGTCATGTCTTGTTCCACTGGCACTTATCTGGTTCTTATCATCTCTTGTTCCACTGGCACTTGTCTGGTTCTTGTCATCTCTTGTTCCACTGACACTTGTCTGGTTCTTCTCATCTCTTGTTCCACTGACACTTGTCTGGTTCTTGTCATCTCTTGTTCCACTGGCACTTGTCTGGTTCTTATCATCTCTTGTTCCACTGGCACTTGTCTGGTTCTTGTCATCTCTTGTTCCACTGACACTTGTCTGGTTCTTGTCATCTCTTGTTCCACTGACACTTGTCTGGTTCTTGTCATCTCTTGTTCCACTGGCCTTTGTCTGGTTCTTGTCATCAGTTCTATATTTGTAACATTGTCATACCATTTCAGTTCTTCTGTTCTATACAAGCAGACATTTTATGAAAGTCTGTAACTTTTTGGTCGTTGTTTTTTGTTGTTCGCCATGGTTCAGGGACAGACAACAAGGTTGAAGTGACATTTGAAATGAAGATTCTGATTTCTGTGTTAGATTTGATTTCTTTTGATATATACATAAATGTATATTTATGACTTTTTTTGGGGATGTTAATATGCCCTAAGTTTATGAATGTAGCTTCGGCCATTATTATTCTCCTCATGATTACAATTTATTTGTTACAAATATCTATAAACACTAAATCAATAAACTGAGTGTAAAATACCAAACTCACGGACCTACTGTTAGGCAGAGCATCAACATGACTAGAAACACCTCTGTTATCCACGCCATTTTGAAAGTGACTGATTTCTACGATGTGTCAAATCTAAATTTTAACAGAATGACGTCAATTGGCCGCACGACGCGAGCTGTGAAAAAAAAAAAAAAAAACGCAGTCTCACGCGCCCGTTCACCACAAGACGTTAAAACTACAGATATTTCATAGCAGCATATCCCGTTTTAGTTAATGTTTTATTTCACGCGTTGACCTTCATGGTCGCTGGAGCATCAATTCAGATTCTTTTTATAGTCTGCCCCCATTAATGGCTACATCGGCTGTTAGCCGTATTTTTCCGGTATGTTCTACGATTATAGACACTTAGAAGCAACGGCGGACATACAAAATCGAATAAGGAAATTGATAAGGTATTGCTTGAAAATGCAACAGCAAAGTGAAATAAACAATAGATTGCAAAAGTAACCTTAACAAAACCAAACGCGACCGTGTTACATTGTCTAGAAGCAGGGAATGTCAAGCATTTAGTGAAACGCCATGAAAAAAATCCCAAAAGTCACTATCGTTATTTTCTTAATATTATTTTTTATTTACCATGGGGAAGCTCAGTCTTTGGTTATCTAGCTGTCTTTATTTATTTCATTTATGCCAGCGGTTTTCAACCTGTGCGCCGCGGCGCCCTGGGGTGCCATGACAAATGGTCAGGGGCGCCGTGGATATTTTTCGTATGTAGCTGTAAAGAAAACACAGAGCTGTGGGAAATTTCATTTTTGGTGTTTGTCAACCTGCGTGACCCCGGAGAAAATTCATTTTTGATGTTGGCCAGCCTTTGTCCTGCTCCCCCCGACCCGGCTATCAACTTTCTGCGCATTCTCCTCGCGCGACCATAGTAGGAAGAGAAAAATCAATGAAGGAGGAGAAATGGACTATTTCCCAGGTTTCCAGCAGTTCATTACAAACAATGAAATAGATTTTAGTGCAGATATTGTTTCTATAACTCAAGGACACTGTGACGTATAATGGAAATATAGCCTACAGTATCTGACAGTCTTTCGTGACCTCTTAGCGTTCTATGATTTGCTAGCAAATCCATGCATTTATAGCCTGCGTTCACTCACTTTTTAATCCACGCCTCTTTTCCTTGAACATAAACAAACGAAATTGTTTACCAACTTTCGCGACCTGCCAGTCATAACAGGGAGCGAATAGGGTTTGTTTATCAAGCTTCCCACGCGAGCTGATCTGTCAAATACCGGACCTTTTTGAAGTCAGATGCACGGGCAAAAATATTTCCCCGTGTACCCTTTGATGTTCGTACACAGAGGGAAACCCAGAGTTCTTTGATCTCCGGAAGCGGGCAAAATCTCCGAGACCCCGTTACACGGTTTTAAGTCTCTGATGTCGATTAGCAACGCCCGACAGAGCGACCGTGAAAACTTTCATCTGGGGGATTCATGCTTCTGATTCTCTGCTACGCACTATAGTTTGAAAAGTAGCATCTTCTAGAGATCAGATAAACATGATGATTTATAAACTGTGTCTTCCGAAACGAGCTAACAGTTGTCACTCAGATTTTTTCGGATAGTCTAAACACGTAGTCTAGAACCATTGTGGAAGATGTGTTAATAGTATTCGTGGGGATTATTATTCTGATGTTCTGGTAATAGAAATTAATGCTTAAATGTTAAAGTGTTAAAGCTTTTACCATTTTAATTCAGTTACTAGCTGTTACAACCAGTGAAATAATAACGAGTAGCTGTTCTATACTAGGTGTTTCAGTTGTAATGTTAATTTTAACCACCCGCTTTCTCACACAAGAAGATGCGGTTTAGTTGCCTGAGTGTATGATAGGCGCGACTGATAGGGACCATAGAATTCACGTTATATTTCATTTTGCGTATTTATAGTAAGTGACTATTATTTAATACCATACGGTGACCAACAGACGCCGACAATTTAATAGCTATTAACGACAGGCGATATTTATGTAAGTGCGCGTAGGGATAATTAAATAATAATGACATTGTACGCTAATCGTTACAGCGCGAGGAAGGGCGGGGAGGGTTGCATACCTTCATCCGACCTGAAATTGCAGCGCGGGCGAAAAGCGACGCGATAGGATAGGCTAAAAACACAGTGTGCCTTTTAACTTTAATCAGGACTGACGGAGTGGATAAGAGATCGTCCCCAGAGATTGGGGTCCCTTCCGTGTGCATATATGAAGATATATAATAGTAGCATTTTTTGCATAATGTTTCTTTATTCTTAAGCAGACCTGATCACAAGAGCCGCCAGCGGTCTTTTTCTTCATTTACTGATTGATTAATGTTGTCTTTTTCTTGGCTTACGCGTCCCCAAGTTCATTTGTGAACAGGATTGGCCAAAGAGACAAAGTAACATTTCAAATGGTAAATTTAACTGGACTTATATAACCCTAATATAATTTGTTCAATTTTATCAGCCCACTGGGTTGTGAAACCAAATAACATTTCTCCCGACTTTTGACTAGTTTCCAAGTGGATTTTATCCAGAAGAGTTACGCTGTTTCATAATCGGCATTCACCATAGAGCGAGCCGATAGGATTACCATCAATTAACAATTGTAACCGTTTTTAGCAACCAGATGTTTCCCAATACTGGAAGTATTTTTCCTCTGCATACTGTGAACCCGAGATCTCGGTTTCTACACTAACCATTCGAAGTGACATTTGTCCATCCAGGAATAAACCACCAAATTAGGCGTCCACCTTATTAATAATATTTATTAGGGGATGGACTGGGGCCAATTTGGAAGATAAAAACACTGGCAATTTTATATTCAGGACAATTGTATTCCCAAGGGATCACCAAGAGTAAGTAAGGAGTGATTGAGTTGCCACGTATGACAGAGAGAGAGAGAGAGAGTGAATATTTTTCTTTGTTACAAATATTGTACCAACTTTGATTTGCTTAAAAATTGTTTACTTTACTGGGTAGCATTTAGTAGGAACTTTGTTTTCCTTACTGTCTATTCTGTAACATAGTGCTAACCTTTGACCTTTGGGGTTATTAACTTGTTGGGTTATTGTCTCAATAAGGGGAGGGCACATCTATTCGGTTATTTCCTATGTATGTAATTCTGATTTTATTTAATCTTTCTTTAGATATTTGGTGTTGTCAAGTTTAATGATAATAAACAACAAAAGAAATTTAACTTCGTGTGTTGGTCAGACTTCAGTACTGCAGAAGAGGAAGAACTGATAGAACTCTTATCAGACTCTTCACTACAAGCGAAGTTTCCATCCATGGCATTGCCAAAATTTTGGTATTCAGTAAAACAGGAGTTCTCAAGCTTGAGCAAGAGAGCACTGAAGATATTAATTCCTTTTGCAACCTCCTATCTCTGCGAGGCTGGGTTTTCAGCAGTGGCTGTCATAAAAACCAAGTTCAGATCAAGACTTGATGTGGAGAAGGAAATGAGGGAAGCTGTATCTCAATTGGTGCCAAGATTTGACAAGCTGTGTAACAACAAGCAAGCTCAAGTTTGACACTGAGGCGACTGGTACTTTATTCATCATATTTTTTTAATAGTTTTACTGTACACGTTTTTTGCTATGGAGATTGAATCATGGGTGCAGTATATCAGTGAATGATTTTTAGACAAAAATATAAAAAAATGTAAAAAAGAAACTACTTTATCTGTGCTGTTTTCTTTTTTATAGTAAGGGTTTTCAAAGTGCACTTTGTGTATATTTTATCTTGTGCGTGTAATTTTTTCACAGATTGTCCAATTGCATTTTTTTTTTAAAATTACATTTTAAAATTACATTGTTTAAAAGCCTTTCCGTAGCTCTTCTGCTCAAAAAAAAGTTAGGCTAAATGTCGAAACATCGCTAGAGTTTTTACCAGTTATCCCACAGGGGAGCCGCAGAAAGAATGTAGTTGGTCAGGGGAGCCATGGAATCAAAAAGGTTGAAAACCGCTGATTTATGCAATGGTCCATTGTTTTTTATTTTTTAAATATTTTCATTCTTTTGCTTTAAATCTGCTAATGTCGTGGGTCATGGAACAGATTTTTCCGATCCTATACCGGGGTGCCTTGTGTATTGTCACGTTCAACTTCTGGTGAAATTGTATAGTTAATACATAAAAGCAGAAGCAACATAAAGAAGAATATGAAAGACTACGTAAAGAAGTATTAAACAAACGTAAAACAGCACAAGAACCCTGAGTAAACCACAGATACTGAGATCACTAAGTGCAGCATAGGAAAGACATAAAACTTCTATACAAGCCAATAACTGAGTTAATAGTAAGAATAACATAAACTGTCATTGTTGTAAATCACAATAAGGAACAAGTAAAACATTAATGGGTCAAGAGGACGTAAGAGAAGGATGAAAGAAAAACACAACGGAGCTCTAAGATGATGAAATCTCAGAATGAAACATTCCAGACAAAGGACCGACCACTAGTTCTCGTGGCACGAGTTGTGGGCTCCGCACGCCACATGAAGACAGAGCCCGATAAATTACCACTACGCTCATACAACACTAGATGATCTGGTTTCAGAGCACGGGCAAGACCAAGAGACAGACGGACAGACAACAACACATAAATCCTACTACAACATGGGCGTAAAGCAGCTTATACGACATGCTTAGCTCGAGAACGGAACTTCAGCTGCCCACCACTCTTCACGACAACAGTGCACCGAAAAAGTAAACAAACAAACAAACAAGCAAACAAACACAACAAACAAACAAATGTAAAAACAGAATGAGAAGTAAAATAAAACCAGAAATTGCTTATCAGTATTGAAGATGGTGATGACACAAACTAGGAACATAATTACACAGTGCTATAGAAGCAAACACACATCTATATTTGTGCTTTATAACTATACTAGCAATAACCCATCAAAATTGACAGGTTTTTAATTATAGTGTGTTGTTTCTGTTACATGTCGAACTACCACCAAGTTATTATTATGGTGTGGTGGGTTTATATGTTATTTATGTTAATTATTATTAATTGTCTACAGAGTGAGGTCCACCTATGTAAGTCCCTGAGTCTAATAGTTGATGATGATGTATTCTCAGGGTACCTAACTGCTAATACCCTATGATCTCACTCTGCGAAATATTTTAAGTCTATTAATTTATATGGATACGTGTCTAGGGTAATGTATGTGTGATGTATGATAACAAATTTAACACAACTGTAACTCAATCTAATAAACTCAAGTAAGACAGTGGTTAAAGTTATAGGATTAATTTACAATTTTAATTTCCTGACTCTCAAATGTTTGGAATCAGGAAGGTTAAACTCAAAATAAATGTTGTTATGTACACAGGTAACTACAGTGGATGGACATCTTGTCCCATAAATGATATTATTAACATGTTTCTGTACTTGTATCCCTGGCTGTAGTAACAATGTATTAAGAAGGGTCACTAGTTGGAAGAACTGTTCCTTTCATCATGTCACTAGAACGTTTAATTACACTGTGGAGGTTAACAATGAAATGAGAAATCATTAGCCCTCAAAACGAAGGCTTATCTTTCAATCCGTGGCAAGTAGGTGGTTGACTGGAAATATGACACTTTCTGTCCACACGTGTCTCAGCTGGAGTCAGCTTTTGCAGTTAGATTTCACAATACAAGCAACAGGTAAGTTGCCTCGTACACCGCCTCTCCAGGTTTTGTCTTACTGGGTACTCGTTGATGCAACCCTGCAACAATGAACAATGCCTCCCTAAAGACACCTCATATACACAACTCCACACCTAATAAATAAACATCTTTAAACATTCGTAGTGATCAGCCCAAGTGCTAATCAATAGCTACAGTTCCTAATTGTGTTGTGATTTCTTCTCAATCCGTGGGTATCTGCTCTTTCCCACATGGCTTCAACGCCTCTGTCACTTAGACTTTAGTTATCTTTTATATCATCAGCTGGGATACACTCTTTTCTTTTTTTCTTTCTAATGATCTGTTAACTCTGGTAGTATGGCTTCCTATTTAATCTCCAAGAGTTTTTGGAACACTGTGACCTGTAGAGAACGGCCAGTAGCTTTCTGGTCTTATAGTCAAAATATTTTGTAATGCATGGCAATATTCAAACACCATTTACATTTTGTTTTTCTGCTTCAATAGTCTGCTTAGGCATGCATGTGCTCCCTTAGGATGTCATAAGCTTCCATAATAGCAATGTTGCACAACACAAAATTTGTGGGCGCCCTATCTGGGTTACCCTCTACACATTAATAAGAATATTAATAAAAGCATTTATCTTACCGCAATCAATGAAATAATACACTAGTATAGATTAACTGGCGATCAATGGGCACAAATCTTGATCGCCGCCGTCCAGACGCAAAGGCAATGGGTCACACACAAGGCTTTGCTACTGTTCTTAATCTGACTAGGTGAACAAATATTCTTCAAGTGGCAGCGTTCGCTTGGCCACCCTTTAGTTTTATCTCTCCCCTTTTCAATATCAGTACCCAATCAAATTTGAATCCAGCCAAATTTGACCTTTTTCACAGACGCGTTAGAAAGTGTAACATCCCAAGATTTTCAAAACCGAGCAGTTATCAGCGCGTTTGTCTGCCTGTCTCAATTTCTTATTTCTACAATATCTCTGTTATTAATTGTGCGATTTTAAAGGTGAAAAGTGACTATTAAATGGCCCACTAGCCTTTATCTATCCATTATAACTTCATGTGCTTCGTTATCTTCGTTTCCATCTGTGTACTTTTCCTCTTTATTTATTCCAACTACAATACTTTTCTATAAGGCAATGTAATTCATTATAAGGAATAATATGATCTTTTAATAAACAATATTATCATAACTTTTCAAACATCACTTTTTATTTCTGTATTCTTCTTTCTTTCCGAAGAAATAATTATCTGAGTTTCCTCTTTTCCTTCCCCCCCCCCTTTTTTTTTCTCTGCCCACATGCGTTAGTCGTTTCAGTTGCCAAGTAACAAGTTAGGCTAACTTTTGTCACTTTAACTACCTCTTCCCCTCTCTCCGTGTATTTTCAAGATGGTGGCGACTTGGACCGATGCCAAGCTGTCTATCCGTCGTTCCTAACAATTAGTATGGGTGTAGAAAAAGTGGGGTTTGGTAGGTGAGACTTGCCCGCTCGCTAACAAATATTCAAATATTAGTCACACGTCTTGTGTTTCAAGAGACGGGGCCTAACGACACACTGTCGCATGTTGTACTATTAATAGATTCTAAGAATGCTTTAGTTAGTTTTATTTTCAACAGTTTGATTTTACCCTTGATAATTTTCAAACTAGTAGCATTGCCTTCAACCAAGGTCAAATGTAGAAGTTGTTTATAGCTTTTCCACGGCAATATTGAAAAAAATTTCAAATACGGTAATATGATTATATTTGAGAGGGGGGTTGAAACGGAGCATTTTATCACATATGGATCATTTTGATCCATAATAATAAGTCTGCAATACTTTAAATTAAAATGTTGTCTCGAAGAAACAATCAAAAACTTAAATTTTAAGGTTATTTTTAAGAAAAATGGGGAGTTAAATCCGTTTCCCGAATGAAACTGGACAGAAGAGTATCTTGATTGTCTGTTGATTTAATCTGCATCTCCGCACCTTCCTGTCTTTCATGTACTGTTTTTCAATTGTGTTGTTGGCTTCTTTCCATAATCAAACTGTTCATGCACACCGTCATTTGCGCACTTTTTTCGGGAGAGTACATATAAGGGAAACAATACAATTAATGTCTAACTTTCAACCACAGTTGCACCTCTTAGCAGGGGTTGAAAGTTAATGTACTCTCTCGAAAATAGAAAAGTGCGCAAATGACGGTGTGCATGATGTGACCGACTGATCGACGTACTTACGACGGGAATTATGGTATTGGAGGATTAAGACAATGGACAAAAATGAAACACGAGGAAATTAAAGCAGACCTGAAAATAATGAAAAAAATACTTTTAAAAACATGTATTAGCAACAAACTTCAGATCCAAGAATTGAAAGCCAAACGAGGTTGTTTTGGCAAATGTATAAGGTGGCTGGGCAAGGGTGTATGCCGTCACCTGATCTGATCAGTCTTTACAGACTAAATATGAGATCCATAGAAGGCATGACGGGAATATCAATTGCCGGACATTATACTGTATAAGCAGCCTAAGATATGCTGGCGATTCAATCTTAAAATCAAACAACTGACAAAGTTTGAATATCTAGACATGTTAAAAACACCAGAAGGAAGATACATCTCTGGTTGAAAATTGGAACAGAAAACGCAAAAGCAGCGTTAAATAATATGAAAAGTATATTTATCCAAAAAGATGGTTGTCAATGGTAAGGTAAAAAAGAAAGTTTTTCAGTGTTGTATAGAGCTAACTACCTACTGAAATATGGAAGTGAGCCATGGGCAATAAGTAAACAAGAAAATGCCTGGACGTAATTGAAATGTGGTTTTACAAAAGAAAGTTAAGAATACAATGGACAGTTGCCATGAGGATGTCCTGAAAGAGCACAAAGGAAGCTTATTGCTAAAACAATTCACTCTGTATGGACATGTTAGAAGAAGAAGAAAACTGGGATAACTGTAGCGACGGGATCGACTGCAGAAAAAAGAGTTGGAGGATTACAATGACAGATGATAGTGGACAGTGTGACATTGTGGCATGGGAAGACGTCAACAAAATAACAGAACTGGATACCAGAAGTTATGGACTGACTGTACCACCTACACCAACTGGCACATTACCAGAAGAAACATGAAAAAAGAACTGTTCTATTCAGTTCTTACATGACAGTTGGGAGTTGGTCCTTCTTCGTGGTGATGATGCATCTTTATTATCAATTTAAAAAAAATAAAAAAAAAGAAGACCCACTGAACCGGTGAACTGCGTCATACAACAGATCAGAAGTGGATTTCCTTAAGCACAAAAGATTGTTTGGTTATTTTCAGAAATGAGGCTTGCTAAAGGAATGAATTCTACTCCGGAAGTTTTCTGTCCTTTCGGTTTTTCTCGTGTCATGGTTCAATTCCCCCAGATTATGACAACGGCGGGGCTTGCTATTTAAAGGTAAAATTACATTTTGTATTCTTGGCCACATCTGCGTCTTTAGTAAACCACCTTTCTGAATTAAATGACTTTCCTACAAAAATCACACAAGGTTTGCGATATTTCTGACACATAATCAGAGGCCCAATAGTGATTTTTTTTTTTAAACTCGGCAATAATCATATAAATATCTGCATAAATAGATTTCAGTCTGGAATAACATAACTTAAGCTTACAAAATAGCATGCGTGGTTCATTTAATTAAAAATTCGTAGCTCAGAGAAAAATTTGCAAATGTTTCTTTTTTTGCTTTTTTTTTTTTTTGGATAAAATTTTGCCTCGTTTTGGCGAGGCGAGTCCCGTTCAACCTAGTCGGTTATATTAGGGCGCATGTCCAAATATAAAAGACCTTTAGGTCTGGAGAATTGTTTAATTGAGCTGTAAAAATGTTTTAGTTGTTGTCCGCTAGTTTATTGTGTCTAGAGCTCAATTAACATTTAAAAAGTTAGAACCGAACAATCGATTTCAGAAGTAGACATTATGCCTCGAAGAACATAGACTGCACATAAACAAGAAGATAAATGAAATACACGTAATAACTTCGAACACAGTCAAATGTGAAGTAACGAAAATAAATCAAAGAAAATGAGAAGAAATAAAAGGGCAACACATCTGATGGAGCTCAATGATCAGACGACTAAAGAAGTGCACTATTTGACCTACATGGGAATAAACGACGACAAAAGAGGTACAAAGGAAAACGTTAATGCCAGGATATCAAGCCAGGTTAGATTGTATTATGAGAATGTCCGTAACATTTTACATCCATATGTAGCTCGTGAAGCGTCTTCTTCCCATCAACTTCCTAATTTCCTTGTATCGAAATATGTTTCTTGTGGTGATTATTTGCAGCTTTTTTCAGACAATCTTATTTTACTTGTGTTCTTCTTCTCCACCGTTTTACACAGGGTCATGTTTGACATCGATAGCAAAGTATTAGTATGAATGTGCTGTTAAGCAGCAGCTGCTTTTCCACCACAGAGATGTGTGGGGTGCCCGAGCAGTGGTGTCTGTAAGTATACGATTGCATATCTTTTTTCTTTCTTTTTTTCTTTGTTGTTATTTGGAGAATCCAATTGGCTAAGCGGTTAAACCACTTTCCTCTCGAGGCTCAGTTACAGGGTTTGGGATGACCAACGTGGAACTGATGACAAGAACCAAACAAGTACCAGTGGAATAAGAAATGAGAAGAATACACCAGCGATTGATACGGAACACCCATTGATGAAACTAGTTGGTAGCATTACAAGGTAGTCCTAATTCTGAAACCATCAGGGCAAGCGAGGAAGAGATTTAAAAAAAAACAAAAAAAACACGTGCAGAGGAGAAGTGAAGAAGACATGGAAGCGAAGGATCGATGGGACAGGACAGAACGGCCTCGCTTGAATTTCTTGAAGGTCTTGCTCCCCCAGAAGCTGAGGAGAAATGCTGATGATCTCCATATTGTATCTCTCCCACATTGTACTGAGTACGTTCATGTGTTCTTTGAGTACTGTGATGTCTGCGAGTAGTCGGCTATGGTCATCTACACACAACAGTTCGCTTATGGCGTCTCATTCTTTACACATGTTATATTATCCGTTTAACAGTAGACGTGATTGTATGCGTCCTTGTCACACTTTTATGTAACCGTTTTGTGCAACCATCTATTGTTGTTACTACATTTACTACGCCGATTTAAACATCAATATCAACGACTACAACAACAACTTCAACAACTACAACAACAAAATCAACAACTACAACAATAACAACTTTAAAAAAAAAATGGGTGTATTAAGGGAGATAATGACATAATATTAAAAGAAAAATACAACCCGATTGCATCCCTTGGTTTTAACAATTGTTCTCTAAATCCTTCGTATTTTGTAAAAAGAACATCAACAACTACAACTACAAAAACAAAACAATTACAACGAGATCTACAGCAACATCACCTTGTAGCCTCGCTTTTACTGGGGTGTGAACCGCTGACTAAAGGATGTAGATGGTGTCGTAGTGACAACGGTCCAACACGGGCGATGCTATTTGGACTTGACAATAATAACGCGAATGTCTCTTTCTTGGAACGTGAAGGAAGGACTTCAATAACAAGCAGGCACGTCAACGAGTGCCAATGTGTATAGGGACGAACTCGTTAGGTTTACTGACATCATAATTTATTTAGGACGAAATACGTTGACGACCACAGGTTACAGTACTTCAACATGGATTCCACAGTAAACGTACATGTAGCATATATATAGGCATGGTACAGGCATCATAATAACTTCCTCACATAAGATCAGGGTTTGACCTTGCGTCAATGTCATGACCGTTAGGACTATTCAACCATAAAGATCTTGGAATAAATATATTGATTCTGTCCTACAATTCTGGTCGGGTACTTTAGTAGCTTGGTACCCCTGACATGGCAGATCCATACATACTTGCATATAAAACAAAAACAACGCGAAGGTTTATGTTCCTAGTGCTTGGCTAACCTCTCTTCGTCGCCGTGACTCTTGCGACGGCAATCCACATAATATTACAATCCAATAAACGTAAAGGATGAAGCCTTGAATCCTTTATAATATTAAAATGCTTTCAGTGAAGTCTCCGTTGATCCATTATAACACCCCTTTGCAGAAAAGGTGCTAGCTAGATGCCAACGAAGGATGGTGACACGAAAGTTCAAGTAAACAATTCACTTCTAACCCAAAACTGGTTCGGACTTAGCGTGTAGTGTTAAACCGACAATGGCTTCTACCAAGAAGTCATTGAAACCCAGAAGAATACTTAACCCAACATCATGGGATATATAGGAATAGAGGCAACAGACTCAAAATGTCTGGCTTGAGATGCTGGCTTTCATTTTTTAACCTCTGAACGTCATCTGCCTTGCTTGGACACAAAAGCGCGCACGAATTCACTTACACCAAATTGTGCATATTCGTGCGTGACAGAAGACATTTATAAAAAACAAACATCACATAAGTTGGTGTGTACTCACTCAACCGAAGTAGAACCTAATGACTACCCGTGAGTGTTTAGACTACAATAAAAGGAGGCATCAGCTTCCTTCACACGTCCGCAAAAAAATTTAATTTATTTAAATTTTTTTTTCTTTTAGAATTACGAGCGGAGAAGGTGAAACAAGCTTACAAATATGTATTATAATACTAATAATACTAATAATGCCAAGAGAGGCATATACATCAATAGAGGGGAGTCGAAGACACAAACTCAAATTAACATAATCAACAAAAATATGCATAACGACTTCTCAAAAAGACATTTGGAACAATGTGGAAGGATGACAGCCAAATTCAATAAGCAAAAACGGGCTTCACTGAACCACAATGCATAACCAAATAAAAGCCATGGTAAACCATGAATTTAAAGGAAAAGTGCCACAGATACACAATAACAAATGGAAGTGACAACAAACCAAAGACTCTGAATAACACCACAAGACGTTATACCACCCACTAACGTGTTAGGATGGCTCGCACTCATTAATAAATACCCCTGCCGTCTCATAACTCCTGATAGACTAGATCCCCGTGTAATCCTTAGGACTTAAG
>JAMPIV010019465.1:0-63886 GCA_024509875.1 Oreohelix idahoensis | reverse complement strand
TGTTACTAAAAATAGAAACTTTTTTGTTCATGATGCACACTTTATTGCAAAGATAGGACATTGGATTTTTGGCTTGCACAAGATCACATCAATTCTCAAGACCTCCCCTTCTAGTTTTCATGTTCATAAACTGTCCGAGTGATTTCTTATGAATTTTCAAAAATTAGACCCATTTTTCTTGATAAAAATACAGGGTAGAGATACTTTAAAAATTCACTGATCGAAAAGTTACAGGTTTATACTTTTAAAATTAGAAGGGGACAAGCACTACAGTATGAGATCATAGTATACACAGTTTAAAGCCTTTAGCTTTAAAACTTTTTGAGTAATCCTGACATGATGTCACCAAAATTACTGAAAAACAATATCGTAGAACTAAGCAAAATACAGGGAAAACATGCCTTAAAATAGTCATACTCACATTAGAATCCACCAATGGCATATCCATTCTCTTTGTTGATATTCTTATAATCCAGTAAAGATTTTCTGTGCCTGTATTCCTGCTTTTTTTTCATATCATATGATCAGGTCGGGAAGAGAGAACCCATGCCGCGTTCAAAACCAGAAAATCCTTTGAAGCAGTATTTCCGTGAAGATAGACCAAGGTTTTCAAAAATTCCTCTTCTCCCAAGTTCTCCATCATTGAAAACTATCAAAGCATCATAAACTGAAAGTTCTAATCTGTCTCTTCCTACAAATGCTGCTTTGGGACATCTGTTCCAGATCAGATTGTGGAAAGACTCATTAGAGTTCTGTGTTCCTCTATGAAGACATTTTGACAACAAGAAGTCTGAAGACAATTCATCAAAGACAGGCTGAATTTCTTTAATGACAAATTTAGGCAGCCTGTTTTTGTTAGCCTTGTTTATATCCTTTGGGCACCAATCTCCACAATCTCCACAATCTTCATGATCTCCAGCATGATGCTTGAGAATGGCCATTATGCTGTTCTTCATATTGGAAATTGAACCAATATTTCCTCTTATTGCGGCACCGTAATGACCTTGTATTCTCATAATAGCACTCTTTGTTAATCTTCCAAAATTTCCAATACCCTTATACTTTTTCCCATCTTCTTCGTACTGCTTGCCTTTACATTCTGCAACTTTATCAAGGAGACGTCGTCCCATTCGTTTCTGAACATGGCCGCAGCATTCTAATTTTTCGATTTGAAGTCCAGGATACATTTGTGGCTTTGCCTCGGCAACAGATTTAAAACCTTTTGAATCCCCATCTCCAAGATATTTTACATACTTCAAACCATGTTTTTCCTCAGATCTTCTAAAAATATTAATCATTTCATTTGATTTCATCAGACCAGAGGCACCCTCATGATTTTTTTGGCATGATTTTTGACCTTCATCCACACTGCAAATTCTTCATCTGTTTTGTATTTCTTTCTAGTTTTACTGCAAGCATCACAGTAATTGGACAACATTTCTACATCAACAACTTTTGCTGCTCTCACTGGGTTCAGACAGAACTGTTGCTATGCCATTCTTAAAAACACTTTGGACATGAGAACTGTTTAACAAACTGCAAGTCACTTTCAATGCTGATAATTCTGTATCCTTCAATAGTTTCAGGACCAGTGTGTTTCACAGCTGTAGAAGTAACACTATTTAATTTGCAGAATGATGCAGATGTGTTTAGAGTTTTACTTTCAGCTGGCTGAGAATGACAGTTTGACGATATTTCATTTGTCTGACGTGTAGGCCTAGCTGTGAATTTCGGTATTTTCAGAGAACCAGATTTTCAAAAATTCTGTTACCTCTCAATTTCCTCTTGGGCCTATCTTTCCTTCTTTTACCTGATGCTGTTGATTTATTAACACAATCCATTTTATTAAATAAGAAATCACTATAAATCTAACCGTTAATATCGCAAAATTTACTTCCCAATGGACAGGAAGCGTGATTCAGATCAAAACATTGCAGCAAGCCTAGTCCAATGTAAGCTTGATTCTGATTGGTTGAAGCTGGGGATTTTTTGACTCTCATGAGAAGTTTCAGCCAATGAAATTTATATTTTATGTTAACATAGTTCATAAACTATATAATTCACGTCGTAATATACCAACTCCTCACCATCGATACATTTCACAATTCTGCAACAGAAATTTAGTACCAAGCCCGGGATTTTATTCAGTGATGGGAATCACACATGTTAATAAGAAGATCTTTATTTTCTTGTTTCAACTTGACCACACAGTATTTACGTATACGAACATAAGATTACTTATACTCACCTATGTGTTTCACAACTTGGAATTTGACAACAAATTAAGAGAAAGTAACGCAGAAATAATTAGACATACAATATTACAGAAAGATTCTGGTACAAACGTTAGCAGACCGTGTATCACATGAACAATTAAGATGCATAATCAAAAAAGTTACTGGAACATAATGAGACGCAGCATATCATACTGTTTAGGCGGGCGTAGCTAGCAGTACTTTTCATGACTTGTCCTGTACAAAGCTTCATCATGCTTGCTGTTAGATTCTAGTTGTCCATTTCATCCTTGACCTCTTTGTAACTGTCATTTGTTGGTGCATAATAATGAATATGTTGATGTTGGTGAAATCTCCCTTTCAAGCTTGCTCTATCAAGCTGTTGTTGATGAATTTCCATCCCAATAATGGATCTTTCTATGCCTTTCTTCGGCATTGTTTCCCCTATTGATATGTTTACTCTTTCTGCTCCAGTCCATCTACTCTCACTTATTTCTAGTACGTGTAATCTGTAGTTTGTCATCGCTGTTGTAATCTGTTTTAGTTTCCCGTTTTCATTCATTGTTTTTTTTCATTATCCAAAATCATATTTGGGTTTCGTATTTTGCGGTCATGTTCGTTTTCATGGCAGGGGCTGTGGCAAAACGTCCCGATCGTTCATCCAAATTTTCTGATCATCCTTTGGCTACCTTCTTCTCCATACGTTTTTATCAATATTATTTTTCTCTTCAGGTGTATACTGCCCGTAGATAACACTAAATTTCAGAGCTTAACCACTACTGGCATCTTCTGTTTGTGGAAAGTCAGCACTCAGTTAGGGATTACCTTGGATTAGGCGATTTAAAACTATCTCGTCGCTTTATCATAAAGCATGAAATGGATTGCCGCTTGCAAAACAACTTGTTTGTTTAATCTGTCTGGAGTGACCAGATAACATTTGCTGACCCTTGCTTCTGAAAGTACCCACCGAAATATGTGAAGCAAGCATTTCCGGCGATACAGGCAGAAATCGAAGCTCTCCCACCTGTCCAAACCTTTGTTTGCCTTAATAAACAGAGACAGGGCATTGGTATTAGTGATTGTTGTGGATGAGGTTAATGGTGTTATTCATGAGGGGTAAACAGAGTGAGGTCCAGCAATGTAAGTTCCCTGAGCCTAATTGTTGATGATGATTCTCAGAGTCGCTATCCGCCATCTCTAAGATCTCAATCTGTGTAAAATATGGCTCTGTGAGGTTGTGTGGCTGAGTGTGTCTAGGGTAATGTAATTAATATAAGAATGAAATACAATGTAAACAGAACTGTAACTCAAAAATATGAAAGTGAGTAAGACTCTGGTTAAAGTTTAGGTAATTATCTTACAATTTAATTTTCCCTGTACCTCAATTTTTCTGGGACAGGGATTGTCAAACTCAATAAATTTGTTTATATACACTATTCAAAATAAATAACTGGAACTCTGTCCAAATATCTTGTTTCTATGAGTAAAGATCCATGTAATAATTACACCCACTGTTCTGTCTATCTGCTTGTACTTATCACTGTTAATATGTGGGACAGATTGTTTTCTTCATCATATCACGGTGAGTTTATTCTTTATTATTAATTTTTATGGTTGTGGTGGAATAATTTGATGGTACACTCTCAGTGCCGGTATAACGGACTTATCTCATAAATGGTGGCACTGGTGGCCATGCATTTTCAAGGCATACAACTGGCTTTAGTGCTAAAGAAGTGGGGTAGCTGCGGCAACAAGGCTGAGCGTTCCTCCCAAACTTTCTTCCCTCACCCGGTTTCCTGCCACCAATAGATATGCTGGTATATGACCTGTAATGAGAGGAAAATGTCCTCCCCATATAGATCTCATCTAATATTTACTTCCATACACAAACACGGTGACAACTCACCCTGATCAGCTATGTGTTCTGATCATTGCACCAATCTGTATCTTTCATTGTTTAACACGTGATAGTACATAGCTCTTGTTTCCTTCTCCAAGAAGCCTCTTCCATACAATAGATTGGGGTGTACAATACATAGTTTGTGATCCTTTTATATCTCTTTACAGCATCCTATACAGGGCTTGTTGTTCATACAATAGATAGGGTGTGCTTAACCTAGCACAGTAACCTGTGGAAAAATTCTTTCTAACATTCTCTACATGATTTTACATAATATCTAAACATTTATGGCACTGCAAAAGCCAATATTTCTTCTGGGTTACTGCATTGGCATGCGCAAAATTTGTAAGCCACTATCAAATATTTTATGCCTTTCTTTCACTCTGAAAGACTGCATTCCTATTTTGGCTATCGTAACAAATTGTGGCCTGCATGTTAATTAAACAATATAATTACTTATTGTGCCTTACCCTCAAACAAGAATGTCACATATCATAAGCTTGACTTTGGCAGTTAATGGGTTCTAACACTGCCTTTAGTGTCCAGACGGTGAAAGCTTTGGTCAGAAAGGCTCTCCCTCTGATGTCAGCTTTAGATAGTATTGATTTCAAATGGCGGTTGTTTCCAGCGAAATGTTAATTTTATTGCCCCAAGCTACCCTATGCCTTAACCAATCAAAACGCGTGTCAAGAAATTTTCAATTTTCTCACGCACCCAAAATGAGCAGTACATAAGTATGTTTGTTTTTCTGTCTTAATTTTGTTTATACAATATCTTGGTTATTACTGGGTCAGTTTTCAACATCAAAAGTGATTATTAAAGGGACAACTGTCTTCTATCTTCCTATATAGGTTTCCTTTTCCCATTTATCTCCGTTTTCATCTTGGTAATTTTTTTCTAATTTATAGTGCTTTGTCCACTGAACAAAAATATCAATAAAATAATTGTCTAATACCAGATAATTTATTATAAGGGAAAATTGTGTGATATATATTAACCAATATTAGTGCTACCCTTCAAGACATCCATGTTATTTATAAAGAAATAAATTATCTAAGTTTCTTTTCAAACGCACATGTTAGGTTTGATTTTCATTGTAATCCACCCTATCTCTCAACCCATAAAACGAGGCAAGAAGTTGGTTCGTTGCCAAGCTCTACGGCTTTCGTCATAAATATTGGGAAGGGTCGAGCGTGTGCGTGTGTCAAAAGAGGGTAGTAACCTTTTTAACTTGGTGTTAGAAAATTCAAATGCTTTATTTTTAATGTTAGCGGTTGATTTGACGATGGCCTTCAGACCAAGGTCAAACATGGAATTTATTTATAGATGTTTAACTGTAATAGTGGAAAATTCAAATCATTGTGTCCAATTTTTAGCGGTAGGATTGACTTTGCCCTTGGCAATTTTTCAAATATAGTAGTAGTGTTATAGGTTGGACATTTACGTTACTAGATTTTGAATCGGGGAAATTTGAATCGGAGGGGGGGTGGAGGGGGGTTACACGGAGTTATTTTACCACATTGATTAGTACGAGTTAATTTCTCTGATACAACCTTAGGATTACCTAAGTTATTTCTGCCCATGTTTGAAAGAGGAGACAAACAAATATTGTCAAATTAGGGGAGGTCATATAACGCTGTCATTTCCGGCGATGCAAATAATTAGCGAATCCACCTATTTTCAATAGACCCTCTTCCCAAATGAGATATATACGTAGGTGAATTATGCAAATTAACACCATTGTAGTGATAATTCTTTTAAAATTACACTAAGCGTGAAAGTAAATTTCGTGTTGGTAACATTTTTAGCTTTGAAGACTCGCATGTGAAAGACTTGGGACTTTATTTCATTATTATCACATAGACGCCAGGATGTGAGATAGGAAAGATTCAAGGGTAGGAAGTAAGTGATACTAAACATAAAAAGTGCTAATTTTCTGAAAGTATATACATAGTCACTGTTCCCAACAATCTTCCTCTAGAAATAAAGTTCGGATTTAGTTGCTTTAATCATTGTTAGTAACTCCAACTTAGAAGTCTGCACCTTACCAGCTGTAGTAACAACTATCTGTCATCCTGTGCAAAAGGGTCATCCATACTCATTCATAGACGAAGGGGTGAGTATTAGATGTACATATTGTTTATTTTATATATGTATTTTAACATGAATGAATAAACTTATTTATGTAACGATGTGTATGACGTCATCAACCTCTTCATGTCAAATAAACTACAAGAAAAACCAACACTGCACGATGCGGGTTACCTCATGTGATGGGGCCGGAAAGACGCCCCCTTCATGATCAAGGCATATTTATCGCCCATATATTTTCGGTCAGCCCACGTGACGGCGCGAGCAAGCATTGCTGGGATGTGGAAAGTCTGGCGAGATAGAAGATATATTAGTTTAAGCCATAATAAAGTCTAAGAATTAGTTGTGGTGTAGAATTTTGTGTTATATTTGATAGTCGTGTGATATATTTGAAAGTTGTGGGCCATACCTGTGTTTTCGTGCCTAATAGAGCAAATATCGCGAGTGTTGTTTAAGTGGCGCAATTACTGCGCGCGCGGACTAAGTTGAGTGTTTAGGCTTAACGGTTTATATAAAGAAATAGCGAGTGGCAAAAGGCCTATTTGAAGATTCAGTCCAGACAAGAGAAAACGAAGTTAGACACCAGAGCCAAGCTGTAAATATCTTGAGCACGTGAGTTAATTTAGATTAGCATGAATGTTCTATAATTCTGAAATTATATTCAGCACGAGTCTGTTTTAATGTTTAGTGAATTAGGTCTAAATAGATAGATAGATGGGAAAGTTTAAGAGCGATTATTTCATTTATCAGAAAGGCAAATATGGTATGAAGCTATTTCACGAGAATTTAAATAATATCAACCTGTTAGCAAAAATATCAAGATGGCGGCCACGTAGTGATGACTTTAGTTCTAGTTGTTAAGTTAAGAATAATTATATTTTATTCTTTGATGTAAAAGTAATTGAGTGTATTTCACGATTATTGATATTTCTACTGTATATCTTTAGTGGGTTACTTTGAGTGAGGTGAGGATATGTATTTAGATTTCTAGAGAGCGCGATGCCACTCCTTTGTTGAGACATGTGTTTCTCTGGCTGCTCCCGGCGGAGCATGGAAACACCAATGCGGCTGGTGTCCATTACAAGCCCACAAGAAGTATTTTTATGCTATTGCAGTGGTTGTTTCTGTAACAATGTGTTTTATGTGATGAGTTCCAAATCTCATCAGGGGTCATATACGACACGCTTGTTGCCAGGCGCACCAGTCGTCACTTACGACATGTGCAGAATGCAGTAATGAATATTGAGATGGATCAGTTCCGAGGTGGTGGTTTATTCTTATTATTGAGAGTATTTGTTGTACATATCGTTGAATATTATTCTATGTTCATTTTGTTATGATTTAATTATTGTAATGTGAAGAATGGTTTGTGAGAGCACGTGGGCTCACTTGGAGATATATATTTCTCTTCGCCGCTCCTGAGGGAGCAAGGGGCCAAGAGTGTGGTTTGCCTCCGCATGAAGTATTCGTATGCTCGTGCAGTAGTGGTTTTGGTAGCAAGCTGTGTTACATGGTGAGATTGCCAGCCTCATGCACAACACCTTACTAGTCGCATTGGACGACACGCATGAGTGTGTGCGTGTGTGATAGTTGAGGGTGTCAGGTGGCGTGGAAGGACTGTTTGGCAGGTGAGAGTATGATTATGTAACTATTATGATTTTAACCAGTCGTTGCTTTGTTTGCTTCTTCAGATAAGCAATCGAGCACTGTTGGGTGTTTGTTTGTTTGGTGTTTCGTTTGTTGGTTTATTTGCTTAATGTTTGCTTCAGTGTGCTCTTAGTCACTGAATGGGTTGTAAAAATAAATATAACCCCTGCCTCAAGAATCAGAGTTTTATTGTTGTTCGGGTCGGTGGGAGTGTGAAAAGAGAGTGATCACATATCACAATATCATCATCATCATTATCTCGCCCCACGCTTTCACACTCACAAAGATCCAATATCAGAGTTAGCCCCCATGTTCCACATGCAACGGAAACAAGATGATGATGATGATGAAATTATGGTGTATATATTTATGTGTCAACACTGTTAGTTAAAATGCTAGACTGTTGTATATTGTTTATTCCATTAGGAAGTTGTAGAGCAGGTATGTGTTCACTACTCTGATATCTTCATCAAGTGGAACGTTCTCTAACTGATTTTAAAAATATATAAACAAAATAAATGTAACAAGAACCTTTTACATTTATACAGTTTTGCAGATTAACTGGAAATAATTAATAAAACATGACAATCTTTCATTACATTTGTTTTATCTGTATTTAACCAAATTGTTTGTGTTGGGCAAAAGGCAACCTTTATATTATTGAGAAAACTCTATTTATTTCACATTTGACTCGTGTTTAACATACTCAGCCAAAGCAGTATTGTTCTCGCTTATTCTGAATATCTTGTGAAGACTCCCTTTGTAATAGAAGTGTCATCACCCTTCTATCTACATCTCCGCCAAAAGTAATCTTGTGCGAAGGTAGATACCTTTGAAGCCAATATTATATACTCTTGAGTTTTAGCCAATGTTGGACCACTACTGCAAAGCAGGGGAGGCAATACCGTCACAGTCTTTAACATAATTCCATAGCAATGTAATTATGCCTTTTCATCAAGAGAAATTGAAAAAGTATAGTATATGGGTGCAAGTATAAATGTGTTTGTGAAGGAGTAGTTTTATACGTGCATTTGTTACCTATTATTGCCAATGTTTCAATGCACATGTGTTTGTAAATTTCCACGGAATGTGAATAAAGTTGTTAAAAAAAAAAAAAAAGAAGTTACACTCACTAAACTTGCTCTGTGAATGTGTCCTGACCTTGGCATTTCGCGCCAGATTCTAAATCTAGGAGATGTTTGACACACCTGTAGATTTACGAGCAACGGTTCTTTATGGGACAGGAAGGACCGAGATCCGTTGACATAGTTAACTTCAGACAAACCAAACCAAAAAAAAAACCACTGAAATACTTACGCCAACTCCGAAAATCGTAAATAGTAGCAGTTGAAAAACGTTTTGTGGGCGTGTGAGTGTGTGTATGTGTGTGTGATGGGTATATTATTTTTTTTTTTTTAAATTACACAATGGAAATAATCCTAATGTTTCTAACATTATTCGATAGCAATATAATGTATGCTATTTCATCAAGAGAAATTGAAAAATTATAACAAATGGGTGCAAGTATAAATGTGTATGTAAAGGAGTGGTTTTAAACGTGTATTTGTTACATATTATTGCCAATGTTCCAATGCCCATGTCTTTGTCAATTTGTAAATGTCCACGGAATGTGAATAAAGTGTTAAACTATTTTGTTTTTTAAATGAGAGGACGGAGAAAAAAAAAACATGTGCTACCAGGTTGAGGCTCTTCCATTACACTCTGGTCGGGTTGACCCATGCGATCACCCCAAATGCGGGTGACTCGGTTGCGTAATTTGTTCGTAGGAGAGACTGCGTTCACGCTATCCCCTGATTAATGCAATAAACATGAGTGGTGGATATTGTACGTAATTTATTTGATTTGTTAGATACCATGATATGACGAGAGGTAATATACTTTACATCAAACAAAACCGAATGAAGAAAGTCACTGAATTCAAAGACTTGTGATTCATATACTTGCCAAGATATGCAATAGTACAATTAAAACCAAAAATAGTTAAACCTTCCTAAAACGATTCGCACCAAACCCGACTTGCACTCATTCCGACATGGCCCGGGCTACGCCGGGTAAGGCATCTAGAACTACATTGCAGAGGCCACCATCCTGACAGGTTGTGGTAGCGGAGAGAAAGTCTGCATACCAAGAATCCCGATGATTCACTCCGATCTGCCTTTCAATTTTAAGAGATTCCAATTCCCTAAAATAGTCTGTTTTTCAATGACCATTAATAAAGCACAAGGTCAAACACTTCACGTGGCAGGCATCGACTTGAGCGATGAGTGCTTCTCACATGGCCAACTGTTATGTGGCATTTTTCCGAGTTAGCACACCGGAACACTTGCGTGTTGTCACGAAGTGAATTAGCTTCCAAAGTCGTCTACAAAGAAGCCCTTACTTAAAATTGTTTGCGTTAGAAGCACACCTCAATGCAACAGTACAATTTAAACCAAAAAAGTTAAACCTCCCTAACACGATTTACAGTAAATCCGACTTGCAAACATTCCGGCATGGACCCGGGCTATGCCAGGTATGATCGCTAGCCAATTATAGAAATGGTTGAAAGCCAAAAGAAGACCATACTGATGGCAATCACTGAGTCTATTAGCATAGAGGCAAGACATAACTACAAACCGTTTTGAACTGAAGAACTACAAAAACTTGGTGATGAACTAAGAAATGCCAAATACACAACACAGAGAGAAAAAAACAACCGAAGACAATCACAAACACTGGTCACGTATGTAATCAGATGTTTTTACGCGTTGCCACAGTTTTGTAAGGGGAAGTACCATTTTCTTTTCCATTGCAAGGGAAACAAAAACAAAAATAAATTGTACAATTTAAATAAAATATTTACTTTCACACTTTAAGTATTTCCAATTACCTTTAAAAAAAATATAAGACAAATACGGCTCATTATGAAATTATATTGTTGTTGAATTTTTTTTTATCGATATGTTTTTACCTTATTTTATTTTCTCACTTTTAAAAACAATTTGGACCAATACAATGTATAAAGTAATGAATACTTTTACAGTCTAAAACTCTCAACGTTACTCAATTATTCATTTTATAACTCAGCAATATTTGTCGTCAGAGCGGAAAATTATCTTTATCAAATCATAAAAAGATTCATCCCAGAAAAATATGTTAAGGACAAGCGCTATTATTATACGCACGGTGTTATGAGTAAAATTCATAACAATTGTGCCTATTATAGGTTTAGCTCAGCAGGGCTCTTTATTTGTTTGAGCTCCTGATTGTTAAAGTGTTTAAAATGGAGTTCTGTTATCACTAATACATCAAGATCTTTGGTGAGATGTATCTAGTCATCTAGTTATCGGTAGTGACCAGAAGTAACATTGCTCAGTGTTGAGTGTTCATTTAAATAAATCATATTTGAGAGCTACATCACAGCGTTCCTGACATGAACTGACTGTCGACGGTATTTCGTCCACTTCATATTATCTGCCATTACATGTTGGCATAAACTATCTATTTGTGGAGCTGCGTGCAGTCTTTAATAAAGTGTATATCGTCCATTTCGGCCATTGTGACTCAAATCATTCTGAGTGGTGTGGGACTGGTTGTGGTGTCTATAAATTTATTACCCTAGACGTCATCTTGGCAATAGGAACCATCCTGTTATATACTATTAACATTGAACATCAAAAGGATACGTAACAGCTTTAATTTTGGAGGTTTTAAGCTGGGATCTGAACAAATGGTGTTTCAGTAATTTTTCAAGTCTTTGGGCTACATTGTCGGCATGGGCAGAATATTTTACAAGATAGCGGTGTTGATCGGTGATAAGCCGGATTTCTAAGTCTAACCCTGATTGTTGCACTGTATGTGAATCGTCATTCCCTGAGCCAAGAGGTGGAAGCCAGGAGGAATTTGTTCGTAATACAGATAAGTATATTTATTGTTACATACAGTGTGTAGCTTGAAGAATCTCATTTGACAGGGTTCTTCTTTTTATATGTTATATGTACATTTGTATTTACATGGTTGTGATATTGGCGGGTTGGTTGGAGAGGGAGCCATTAATTCACAATACCAATCTCACGGTCGTGAATTATTGGCTGGTCTTTAAGTTTGGTTTATGATTTTCTCAAACAGTGGGGCCGGCATTACAAGGCTGTGAGTTTAACTGCTACTATTGAGATTACTATCACCATTTCTGTTAGCTGTTTTGCCCTGTTTATTTGTAAATTTGTAGTTGTTGTCAAGTTAATTGTATTTTATTTTGGTTATTCTCCATTAATGTTTGAAAATTTGCTTATCTAATATTACTATCAATCAGTTATTAGATGTATTATATGTTGTGAAATCGTGCTTGTATTTTCATAAATGTGGTAGAGCCAAATTTGTTTTTCATTTTCTTGTACCACTGTTCAAATTTAATTCGTGAACGGAAAATCACCCGTTGCAAAAAATACAACGCTTCACTGCGTATCGCTAATCCGCGACCGTGACTCATTATTCAAAATACCTGACAACTGCGTGAATGAAAAACCTGCCTACAGAATACGTGACCCAGAATAGATGTCTGACCTGGCGCTTCCTCGAAACTAATACCAAGAGAAGGGAACACAGTGGCGAATTTACACTTTCTATTTTCAAGCAGAACATGAAAAGATAACCAAACTTGAGGACCCAAATACGAGCTCCCCACCTGACACATAGTGTTTTATATGAAACACACATATGTCTTAGTCCTCGAAATACTAAACAAGAGAGCGAGGGATGGAGTGGAACACATTCAAGTAATAACTAACACAAGCCATATTATAAACCCTGTCCAATGTATTCAAAAAACTGTGACCACAAAATTACAACAATATATATATACAGTACTTTGCAAAAAAATTGGCAGTCATATTGCTCAGCTAAATAAGCTGAAATCTAATTAAATATGCATGTTCTGCCCCAAATTTGCACTCCACTTAAGTGAGCAAACACTACCAAAAGTAAAAAAAAATTAGCGTAGAGTAACGTCCCTTGATAATAGAGCAGACGACAATTTCTAATGCTAGTGGCAGAAAATGGATACAAAGTCAAAGTGTATGTTAATTTCACAGCTTTGGAATGAAGGAAATCAAACATGTTCCAACATTTCTAAAACCTTGAACATTCCTGAGCGGACTGTCTACAGAGTTGTGAGTAAATTAAAAGCAGGTAATGGAATCGAGCGAAAAGAAGGTAGTGGGAGGCCAAGAATTTTGGTCACAAAGGACCATCGGTGTCTCGCCCAAATCGTTCGGGCTGGGCCAATGAAGAGTGTAGAAAACATACGGCAGCGCATGATCGAGTTGGGAAGCCCAGAGGTATCTAATGCTATTGTCAACCGGGAGCTACACAGGATGAATTACACAAAAAAGCGGGTAATTTCGTCACCATTGCTCACAGAGACTCACAAACAGATTCGCTTGAACTGGTGCCACGAACACCAAAATTTGTCATGGGACAATGTGATTTTTTTTCAGATGAATGTTCTCTTTGGTCTTATCCTGCTCAAATAAATATTTGGACGAAAGGCTCTGTAACGCCTGTGTACCAGCGACCGAAACATACCTAGAAATTCCATCTTTGGGGAGGGGTGTCAGCAAGAGGTGCCACCCCACTGTGTGTTTTCACAGGAATTCTCACGAAAGAAAGGTACATCGACATACTAGAGGGACACCTTCTGCCATTTATGCAGGTCATGTACCCCGATGGGTGCACATTTCAACATGACAATGACCCAAATCATACAGCTCATACCCCCAAAGCATGGCTGCAAGAGAAGAATGTGATAGTGCTGAAGTGGCCCAGCAACAGTCCCGATCAAATCCCAATTGAAAACGTTTGGGTACTACTCAAGAATCATTTAAAAAAGAGTGGAGTCAGAGACGTTGAACAATTGAAGAAGGTAGCTGAAAAATACTGGGACAGTCTGACTCTCAATTACCTACAAACATTTGTGGGAAGTATGCCTCGCCGCATCCAGGCTTGCCTTGCTGGAGAAGGCAACATTATATTGTACTGAAACCACTGTTAATAGATAGGGGAGATACCAATCTTCCTCTGGACATACAGTTTTTATTATTATTTGCTTCTATGAGTGTGCTGCGTTGCGAAAATATGACTGCCATTTTTTTTGCAAAGTACTGTATATATAGTCAGAGAAGTGTATCACATTGATGAAAATCCCAGATCACAAATTGCATTATATTGTCATAAATAAATATCTTCTCGCACTCGACAATTCACGCCCACTATCACCACCAGAAACATCATTGCCCTACTGACCCCCGTTTCTTCACTGCCCCAATCAGAACTCTCCTTACATTCACCCCTGACCTGCTGACCTCGCAGTTCCGTGTTGTTAAAGACGAGTATTCTATTATTGTAAAACGAACTTTATAATTTTGTTGATGCAGTTGTCTCCGTCATATTTATGTCAGTTGGGATTGTCAACACTTACAAGCACTGAATTTTAAAAAAAAGTATTGAATATGAAATAAAAGTTTGCTTAACTGAAATGCACTAAAATGTCCAAGAAATTACTCAAAAGCATCAAGCCCAAGTATCGCATTAGAACCACCAGGTTTGTATGAAAAACTGTTCTTTGTTGTTTTTGTTTTTGTCAAAGATATGTTCTAATTATTTTAAACAATTTAAAGAAAATCGAATTTACAGTTGTCTTTTTTCGATAATACCTACAAATTAGTGTATTTAACTTAGTACATATCACTAATTTTTTATTCACGCACAAGGCCAGATAGGTGGGCCGCAAAGTTTGAGAAAATTGAAAAGTGTGCCGTGAACACAATGTTAGAAAATTCCTTAAGGACCGAGGATTAGTTTGGAACCAGGCCGGGTGAAAGGCCGCCGATAGGACAGTATGGCGTTCTCTCTGGCAAACCTCTACACTCCAGGGTAAAAGAGTAACGACTAAGTAAGTAAGTAAGGTTTTTTTTCATTTCGCGCCATGTCGTTTTTTAAGTGTTTCTCGTTGGCTTCATAGCCAGTGCGTGTAGATAAATTTGACTACATCGAAGGAAGGTAAAATAGAATGTAAAGGAGTGAAATGAGTGCAGGAGAAATAGTGATATCATCAATACATGAACCAGAAATAGCACGCTGTAATTCTAACTCGTCATGTTGTTTGGGGTTACTGGATAATGTAAAACAATATTCAGCTCTCACCTGTGGCTCCTCGTAGCTGTCAGCATGCGACAGCGGCCACCCCCCGGGAAACGGCTTTGACAGGCCGGCTAAACTAGGTGAGGGTAGCCGACTGGTTATAAACCTTCGGTGAGTTAGGGTCTACCTATCCATGCATGCGAAGACTGGATTCAGTAGACTGCGCGGAAGAAACCACCTGTTGGTTCAACGGGCATGACGGCGATTACCAGCAACGCGCTGTGGAGCGTAAGGAGCATGGCGAGGCACGTAGAAAGCCATGGTCATCCACTGCACCTGACTTCATCTCCAGTCGTCTTGACGTGTCTTGCCACTGGATTAAGATGGACCCGGGCGAGAGAGTGAGGTCGACGAATTGCGCAACTCTTCCTCACTTTAAACCAAATCACTGCGCAAGTCACTCTTTCATCCACTCATCCACTCATCCATCCACTCACAACAAGTCCTGTGGCGATGGGCGAGCGGCGAAGCGGCAGGCGTGGGTGCGCTGGCAGTCATAGTCGCAGACCTACACACAGGCGGCTCAGGCCATATGGTCGTCTTCCACTGATCGGAGCAGCAGTGGGATTCGGCAGCCCCCTGAGTGACTGAGCAGCCCTCTTTAGGAAAGCACTGCTCACCTCCATGGCACGAGGAAGGGGCTAGAAAAGGTGCCCTAAACATTGCCTGCTCCACCATTACCTAACCAGCTTACCGTGGTTGGTGGGTACCCTACTTCAGCAGGCGACACATAAGAAAAAGAAAGAACAGATTTTTCCCCCTCATTCTAGGCGCATGGAATGTGCGCACTCTACTCGACAAAGACTTTAACACAAACAGACCCGAGAGGCGAACTGCCCTGATTGGGAGAGAACTGGCCAGATACAACATTGACATAGCAGCACTGAGTGAAACTCGACTTGCAGGCGAGGGCCAACTTTGCGAAAAGGGTGCAGGTTATACATTCTATTGGAGCGGAAGAGGTACTGAAGAAAGACGAGAAGCAGGGGTTGGATTTGCAATCAAAACAGCAATTATTGGCAAGCTAGCGGAGCCCCCAAAGGGAATAAATGACCGACTCATGACGGTCAAGATCCCGCTGCTTTATGGAAGGAAACATGCCACCATCATTAGCGCGTATGCACCAACTATGACAAACCAGGATGACGTCAAGGTTAAGTTTTACGAAGAACTACATGCAGTCATTGCATCAGTTCCCAAAGCAGATAAGCTTATTATTCTTGGTGACTTTAATGCAAGAGTAGGCTCAGATAACATCTCCTGGAATGGCACTATCGGAAAGTACGGCGTGGGTCGCTGTAACAGCAATGGACTTCTTCTTCTCCAGACTTGCGCAAAACATAACCTCCTTGTCACCAACACCATTTTTCGACTTCCTATCCGCAACAGGACCTCCTGGATGCACCCTCGCTCGAAGCATTGGCACCTAATTGACTATGTAATTGTTAGGAAGAAGGACAGGCAAGATGTCCGGGTGACCAAGTCCATGTGTGGTGCCAAATGCTGGACTGATCATCGCCTCATTGTGTTTAACTTAAAATTCGTATCCAACCTGCCAGGCGCCCTCAGGGAAAGAAAACTCAAAAAAGGCTGGATATTACCAAACTAAAGAAGACAAAAATTAAACAGTCATTCACTGACACCCTAGAAGACCGTCTCAAATCTATCTCGTTAGACGGCCAAAGTGCGGAAACAAATTGGACAGCCCTAAGCGAGCAGATCTACAACACTGCTACAGAGGTCCTGGGTCCCGCCATCAAGAAACAAAATGACTGGTTTGATGAGAACTCAGATGATATAAAGAAGATGTTGGCTGAGAAACACCATCTCTATAAAGCATATTTAAATGATCCAAAATCTACATCCAAGAAAGACGCTTTCAACAACATGCGTAGAATCGTCCAACATAAACTACGCCAGATGCGGGATTCATGGCTGAGTAATAAAGCAGATGAGCTCCAAGGCTTTGCTGACAGCCATGACTTGAAAAATTGTTACCATGCACTCAAAGCGGTCTATGGTCCAACATCATCAGGATCATTTCCCCTCCTTAATGCAGATGGAAAAACACTAATTACAGACAAGGAAAAAATTCTCCAACGCTGGGTCGAACACTTTAATAATATTCCGAACCAGCCATCATCTATTAACGATGAAGCCATCAACCGACTGCCCCAAATTCCTATAAATGAAGCACTAGATGTTATACCGACTTTGGAGGAGACTCAAAAAGCGATTCGTCAACTTTCTAGTGGAAAGGCCCCCGGCTCCGATTCAATTCCTGTTGAGGTCTATAAAGATGGCGGTACAGTTCTGATAGAGAAACTTCACATGATCTTCCAGCAAATGTGGCAGAGTGAAACCATCCCACACATTCTTAAGGATGCGTCAATTATACATCTTTATAAACGTAAAGATAATCGCCAAGACTGTAACAATCAACGAGGCATCTCACTACTATCAATCGCTGGGAAGATATTTGCCAGAATCCTTCTTAATCGCCTTACGGCTCATCTTGACAAAGGTCTTCTACCTGAAAGTCAGTGTGGATTCCGGAAAGAACGTGGAACCACCGATATGGTTTTCGCTGCAAGACAGCTTCAAGAAAAATGCCAAGAACAGCACTGTGACCTGTACACAGCTTTCATCGACTTGACAAAGGCGTTCGACACGGTCAGTAGAGAGGGTCTATGGAAGATCATGGCAAAATACGGCTGCCCAAAGAAATTTATCTCAGTAGTGCAGCAACTGCATGATGGAATGCAGGCTAGAGTTCTGGAAAACGGTGAGCTGTCGGAGCCTTTCCCCGTCTCAAATGGAGTTAAACGAGGGTGTGTACTTGCACCGACGCTTTTCAGTATCATGTTTTCTGCTATGCTGACTGATGCTTTCAGAGACGGGGACACAGGAATCGACATCAGATATCGTATTGATGGAAAATTGTTTAACCTTAGGAGGCTTGAAGCAAAAACCAAGGTCAAATCACACACCATCAGGGATCTTCTGTTTGCTGACGATTGTGCCCTCAGTGCTGGCTCAGAGGCTGATCTGCAGCGTAGCGTTGATAGATTCTCCGAAGCCTGCTCCAACTTTGGGCTTACCATCAACACGGGGAAAACAGAAATCATGTACCAACCAGCTCCTGGCACAATTTATACTGAGCCAGTCATCAAGGTAAATGGTGAGAAACTGAATGTTGTGAACAGGTTCACATACCTTGGTAGTACACTATCCCAGAACATCGTAATTGATGATGAGGTGAACACCAGGATCTCCAAAGCCAGCAGCACATTTGGCAGACTATACACCAACGTTTGGCATCGAAGTGGCATTAGTCTACAGACAAAGCTGAAGGTATACAGAGCTGCGGTGCTTCCAGTGCTGCTTTATGCATGTGAAACATGGACTATATACAGGCGCCACGTAAAAAAGCTCAACCACTTCCATACAGTCTGTCTCAGGAAGATAATGAACATCAAATGGCAAGACAAGATCCCAGATACCGCCGTTCTTGACAGAGCTGGTATCCCTAGCATCGATACTATTCTGATGCAGTCACAGATTCGCTGGGCAGGTCATGTAGTCCGCATGCCAGACCATCGACTGCCAAAGATACTCTTTTATGGTGAGATGCAGAAGGGTAGACGCTCCCATGGTGGCCAGAAAAAGCGCTTCAAAGACACGCTTAAGGCTTCATTTAAAACCTTTGACATAAACCCAGACACATGGGAAGCTGCTGCGCAAGACCGAACTGCCTGGCGCACATCTCTTCGTAAAGGTGCAGTGGCATGCGAATCTTCCAGAAGAGCAGCAGCGGAACAGCGGAGACAAGCTAGAAAAGATCGTGAAATAAAACCTTCACATGAAGCAAACATTCCCTGCCCACACTGTCCGAGATCCTTCCAGGCCCGCATCGGGTTCATCAGTCACCTTCGTACTCATAGACTATCCTAACATCCTAATAATTGGATGAACAGAGTGGTCTTCATCACTTGTGATGGACGAACAACAATTTTGCCGATATTGAGTTAGGGCAGATAACTTTTTTAACTTCAAGGGAAACAATTTAATTTATAAACACTTTTAAAAAATTTTCAAAATTATTCCTTTTTCTTGTAAAGATGCTAAATTAAGTTTCTAAATTTTATAACGAAAATAAACATAAATTAGGTTCTTTAGTACTTCTGGCACTTGCTATAATATTTTGTTTCTTCAGCGACGGCATTTTAAATAACAAATTAAAGAACTGCACCTAATACACAATCTGAAGAGCTGACACTAAAGAGTGCGGTATCCTTTCAATGTCAGTTAGCAATCGATGTAATACACAGAATAATTCTTCGGCGCAAAAATACGCTCTTCAACAATCTCTGGAACATACTTTATTACAAAACATCCCAGACAACGGACCTACGAGCACTGATCTTTTAACTGTGGACCTACATACATATTACACTGGAAGAAACATAGCAGTGACAGATTATAGCAAGCTTAAGTAAGTTTCTGTTTGAATGTACAAGTACTTTATTTACGGTTTTTTTAACAAAATTTTGCCTCGTTTTGGCAAGGCGCGTCCCGTACAACCCTAGTCGGTTATATTAGGGCGTATGTCCAAATATAAAAGAACTTTAGGTGTGGAGAAAGTGTTTGTCGTAACTTGTATGAGAATTATTATCTAATATACTGTATGGAGGGTCTGATGATCTAGTTTTTCATTTTAACATACCTTACTTCTTAATTGTAATCAGATACTGTAAATGTATGCTTTTATACTACTTATAATGTTGCATCGCCATTGAACTAATACCTTAAGTATGTTGGAGAATGTCTGGATACCTAGCAATAAAGATGAGTAAGAGGAAGGGCAAAATGCAAGACGGGCCTATATGTACGATTCTCATCTATCAGTCAAGACCCTTTACCTCCCTAAGGAGCATAGGTCATAAAACTGGATCTCGTATAGTGGAGGCGTCGACAATTCACTCCCTGTGGCAGTATCTGTTTGGGACTCAAAGCTGCTCACCTGTTGGAACATTTTCCGCATGCGCTGACAACACATGAAGTCCCAGGTCATTCAGCAGATTTCCAAAATGTCACGAGTTATTATTATATGCCACCATTATCTGATTACGTATCAAATTATGCCTAATTTACTGTATGAATGGTTTAGATTGGTTTTTTTTTAATTTTTTTCTATCTATCTATCTATCTATCTATCTATCTATCTATCTATCTATCTATCTATCTATCTATCTATCTATCTATCTATCTATCTATCTATCTATCTATCTATCTATCTATCTATCTATCTATCTATCTATCTATCTATCTATCTATCTATCTATCTATCTATCTATCTATCTATCTATCTATCTATCTATCTATCTATCTATCTATCTATCTATCTATCTATCTTTTTTTTAAAACATTCTTTAATTATGATGATTATTGCAAATGTTTTATGTTATATTACTTTTATAATGATAAATGCCTTAATAATACTTAAAGTAAATGTGAGGATGAAAGGATACAGTATACATGATGAGAGAGAGAGGAAGGGCAGAATGTCAGACGGGCCTGCGTGCCCAATTCTTAACCCTTTGAAAATAAAGTTTGTTCGTTCTTTCGTTCCTCCAAATACCAAGAGATTTTTTAATCGCCAGATATTAACTTCATTACTTCACAGATGTTGTGTTGTTCTAACACGAATAAGTTGATTTCTCCACTTACATAATTAAGATTGTGGCCAACATTATAAAACAGGAGAGAACCTTTTTTATGGCGTCAGCGTCTCATACAAGCAGATTATCTTATTAGTTTACGTACATTAAATGTATAACACACAGTAATAAGTAAGTGACATGAACACTTCGGTCATAACTGACGAATGCGTCCCTCATGAGACATAGTAATAAATATGTGACAGGAAGCCTTCGGTAATAACTGACGAATGCGTCCCTCATGAGAAATAGTAATAAGTATGTGACAGGAAGCCTTCGGTCATAACTGACGAATGCGTCCCTCATGGGGCATAGTAATAAGTATGTGACAGGAAGCCTTCGGTCATAACTGACGAATGCGCCCCTCATGAGACATAGTAATAAGTATGTGACAGGAAGCCTTCGGTCATAACTGACGAATGCGCCCCTCAGGAGACATAGTAATAAGTATGTGACAGGAAGCCTTCGGTCATAACTGACGAATGCGTCCCTCATGAGACATAGTAATAAGTATGTGACAGGAAGCCGTCGGTCATAACTGACGAATGCGTCCCTCATGAGACATAGTAATAAGTATGCGTCCCTCATGAGACATATAGAATAGGTCTAGTGTACTCCCATGCATGTCGTAGAAGGCTACTAGTATGAGGTTGTACATGAGGCTGCAACTTCATCACGTAAAATAAACTGCCACGTCAATCACGTGATACGAGAACCTTTGATGATTGGTACACGATTCCTGTAAGGTTAGCCGCTACAAGAACCTTTGATGATTGGTACATGCTTCCTGTAAGGTTAGCTCTACAAGAACCTTTGATGATTGGTACATGCTTCCTGTAAGGTTAGCCGCTACAAGAACCTCTGATGATTGTTACATGCTTCCTGTAAGGTTAGCCACTACAAGAACCTTTGATGATTGTTACATGCTTCCTGTAAGGTTAGCCGCTACAAGAACCTTTGATGATTGGTACATGCTTCCTGTAAGGTTAGCCGCTATAAGAACCTTTGATGATTGGTACATGCTTCCTGTAAGGTTAGCCGCTACAAGAACCTTTGATGATTGGTACATGCTTCCTGTAAGGTTTGCCGCTACAAGAACCTTTGGTGATTGGTACATGCTTCCTGTAAGGTTAGCTGCTACAAGAACCTTTGATGATTGGTACATGCTTCCTGTAAGGTTAGCCGCTACAAGAACATTTGATGATTGGTACATGTTTCGTTTAAGGAGCCCAGTTAGAAGAACTTTTGATGATTGGTACAGGTTTCCTGTAAGGTTAGCCGCTACAAGAACCTTTGATAAATGGTACATGCTTCCTGTAAGGTTAGCCGCTACAAGAACCTTTGATGATTGGTACATGCTTTTTGTAAGGGTAGCCGCTACAAGAACCTTTGATGATGGGTTCATGCTTCCTGTAAGGTTAGCCGCTACAAGAACCTTTGATGATTGGTACATACTTCCTGTAAGGTTAGCTGCTACAAGAACCTTTGATGATTGGTACATGCTTCCTGTAAGGTTAGCTGCTACAAGAACCTTTGATGATTGGTACATGATTCCTGTAAGGTTAGCCGCTACAAGAATCTTTGATGATTGGTACATGCTTCCTGTAAGGCTAGCCGCTACAAGAACCTTTGATGATTGGTACATGCTTCCTGTAAGGTTAGCTGCTACAAGAACCTTTGATGATTTGTACATGCTTCCTGTAAGGTTAGCCGCTACAAGAACCTTTGATGATTGGTACATGCTTCCTGTAAATTTAGCCGCTACAAGAACCTTTGATGATTGGAACATGCTTCCTGGAAGGTTAGCCGCTACAAGAACCTTTGATGAGTGGAACATGCTGCCTGGATGGTTAGCCGCTACAAGAAACTTTAATGATTGGTACATGCTTCCTGTAAGGTTAACCGCTACAAGAACCTTTGATGTTTGGAACATGCTTCCTGGAAGGTTAGCCGCTACAAGAACCTTTGATGATTGGAACATGCTTCCTGTAAGGTTAACCGCTACAAGAACCTTTGATGATTGGAACATGCTTCCTGGATGGTTGGTTAGCCGCTACAAGAACCTTTGATGATTGGAACATGCTTCCTGGAAGGTTAGCCGCTACAAAAACCTTTGATGATTGGAACATGCTTCCTAGAAGGTTAGCCGCTACAAGAACCTTTGATGATTGGAACATGCTTCCTGTAAGGGGACCAGTTACTAGTCCCTTTAATTATTGGTACGTGCTTCCTGTATGGACACCAGTTACAAGAGTTATTGATGATTCATTCGACTTCCGACTTCTGAAGCGGACAGACGCATTTTCGTTAAACTCAAAATACACAAGGCTGATACGCTCTTTTAAGGACGAGACACAGTGGAGAAATCCATCAAACTACTCACGTTTTCAGATAAGTTGTCGGGACCTAAAGATGCAGCAATAGAGAATGCAGTCAGCGACCCATAGCTTGACTGCTTGCATTAGGATCAGCGAACCAGAGCTGGTCAAGACCCTACTCCACCTCCACATGGTGGTCCTGGAAACAGATTGCATCACTGCAGTCTGGCTGAGCGAGTAGGGATCGCAGTGGGAAGGCAAACCCGGTCCCAAAAAATGCTGTGCAGAAGTCGGATTTTCCGACCGAAAGGTGCAGATATCACAGCTTAGGCGTAAACAAACACAACGCAACCACCGTCCTTTTCAGGACGAGCGAGGAAGAAGAAGAAGAAGACAGGTTGTCGCATTTTTTATCTATCTTTAGTATTAGATTATTGCTGTTAATTTTAGGTGACTAGGTAACTGATAGATAAATAGATCCAAGCGCCACGTGGCACTTGCTTGTGTGAGATCTGGCAGCCATCTTGATAGACATAATTTAAGTGGTGATTTCCTATGTAGTTTGTTGTTAGTATTAGATTATTGCAGTTAATATTAAGTATTAGGGGACTATTTAACTTTTGCTATAAATATTGGTATAATTAAGGAATTGTAGTGAGAACAAAATAAAATAAAATAAGCCGAAAACCATAAATTACAAAAAATAATATTCAGCCATCAATATATAATTTAAGGAAGACAAATATATTAAAGTTACCTGGCAAAATTCGAACTAGATATAACTGCTCTACAAGGTCTACTAGACAGGTTTAAAAGTATTTCTTAAATAATAATATAAAAAAATTTAAAATAAAATAAAAAGAAAGGAGAAAGCAAGGATATTCACAACTTTGGAATTCTATTAAATACGCTTGATAGACAAAATTAATATAAGTGGCGATTCCCTTTTAGTTTGATTTGGCAGACAGGTTTCGTGAGCCCATAAATGACATCTATCATGACAAACATTTACAGGAGGCCCTTCACTTCAATAGCCCTGACCATTCAGGTCATTCTGACATTTATGTCACTGCCTTTCTGTCATGTGTCGCCGACGACCGAACTAGCTTATCGTTAGAGAATCGTCTCATTTTTCAAATGTTCGTTTTATCTCCTGCTGGCTTGAATGTCCAGCATCATTTTGCATAATCAAGGTGGCTTCTGTCTCTGTTTCATACTTTATTTCTTCTGTCGTTATTTTCCTTTCTATCCGTGTTTTGGCTTTGGTTCGTTTCGTTTCCTCAATTATCTTTTCTCAGCCGTCACTAGCTTATACGTCACTTCCGCATGACGCTTCATTTGTTCAGCCATCTTGAATGTTTCCTTCTTGGATCCAGCTAAGTGATGTTTTACTTGTTTTAATAGTGTTGTTCATTCCTGTCTTCGCTTCGTCGATTATTTACTTTCTTGTTTCGACATGTCTTTCTGGTTTTACGATTTTCTTACATTATTAATGTTATCGTTTCGCTCATCACCGTTGTTTCATCTGCTTGTATTGCTCATTTGGCGTTTTCCTCATCATCATAGATTTGTGTAGCACCTATATGTAGTTCGTGTCCTTGTCACCTGTTCGTAACTGTGGCTGACGAAGGGTAAAACCCGAAACGTCCCTGGTTTCATGTGTACCGTTTACTTGTAAAACTGATTTCATACCATATTATATTTTTAATTTAAATTTTTATTGGGCCAAAAGATTCGGAAAATTAAAGCAAGAAATAGATTGACGACAAAGACACAGTCAAGTGAACAAGAAATACACATCAACTCCGACAACTGACTACACACTTGACAGTTATATAAATATATAGGCAGTAAAAGAAAGCACTCAGTTATCCACCAACGAAACAAAAGCGTAAAGCAAGAGAGACAGATCATCACTGACACATCAAATAAAACAGGACAATGGAAGAATGTAATGAGCGAATAACTCATTACAGTTTTAGAGGTCCTACGGCACAGCAAATCTAATCTAAGCAAAGCAAAGCATAAACAGTGTGTAGAGTCTCCCTGACTCAGAACTTGTTGAGACTGTGTAAATTTTTAATCTTTGAGGTGATTCTATGTTTGGAATTCCGCTATTTAACTTATAGCAAAGAAAGCACACCCAAAGACAAATTTAACACACCATCAAGCAAATTAAGTTGTAACGGGAAGAAGAACACTGGCCCGAGCTTTTGTTAGTTTACTGATACAGAGAGAGAATACATATTTACGTGAACAGTGATGTGACTAGTTCTCTCCCTGGACTTAAACCATACCTCACGGATAAAGTGTATCAGCACGCTTTAGAATTTTTATTATCAGCGGCAAAGTCAAAAAGACCACACCATCCTCACCCCGGTATCAGAGACCGTGCCCTCCCATAGAAACTGTTATTAAGAAAAGAGACACAAATACAGATTCATTTTCCAGCGATTACGGGATCCTTTTATGTGCTGACCGCCTACCCGCTAATCTAGGGCTGGAACTTGAACTAACACTCATACATTTAGTTTGAGGTGTAATTGCTGTTGTGTTATTCTATGGAGTGCCAGATTTTTTCACAATCGGTAAGTGTGAGCAAGGTGAGTGAAGGCCTTTACTAGCGCGCATGAATGAAAGAGATATATAGTTGCTAAATTCATCAATTGCCTTACTGGATAATTAGCATATTTGTCTATATTCCTTGTATTGTTTCCTTTAAGGGGGAGTTCCTTTTTGTGAACTCTGTTTATACATATACCCCCCCCCCCTTTTTTTTTGTTACTTGCTTAGTAAAGGGAAAAACATTTGGAGAACAATAGGACTTATTCCACCACCTACCCCTATTATTGTTAACCTCTTGTATCAGAGTACATTAATTTACCGTTGGGATAAAATTAACTATCTATCTGATAAATTACCTATCTTGGGACTGGGTTTATCTCTGTCTATTTTCAGGAGGAAAGGGCGTAGTGGATACCAATCTTCATACCCCCCCCCCCCCCCCCCAACCTGGTCATTTGTAATTTCTATACCTATGAAATATTTTGTTTGTAAACATATGATATATGTTGTAACTGATTCTTTACTTTTAAATAAACACGTAAAACGTATCTAGTACTGTGTTGGAAGACCAAGGCCCAAATTCCCCTATCTGTTTAATATAGTTTGTATTCACATGCGTCTGTGTGGTTGAAGCACCATATCGGTGTGAGCGCATATGTGTGTCTGGAAACTGGCAAATAATTGTTTGACCAGGAGAGTTGAAAGAGTAGATTGAGAGAAACGATTTGTCGTAAATAAGTCTGTCTTTACTCTCCTCCAGCACTCTGTGGAGCAACTATTTTACTCTCTACAATTTCTATCACTAAGCTTTTCACCACCAGTCTACACTATAAAAAGGACCACTATTTCCAAGACTCTTTTCTCTCAAAATAAATTTACGACAATAATCAGGAAATATATCACACATTATATAACTCTTACACAATCAGGAAATATCTCTCCCATTACATAACTCTTACATAATCAATAAATATATCATACATCATATAACTCTTACATAATCAGGAAATATATCAAATATTACTTAACTCTTACATAATCAGAAAATATATCACCCATTACATAACTCGTACACATTAGGAAGTATAGCACCCATTACATAACTCTTACATAATCAATAAATATATCACACATTACAAAACTCTTACAAATCAGAAAATATATCACACATTACAAAATAGCCTACCGATATAACCGACTGATCCAGGCACATGGTTAATATTTTTTTTAACCCCTTCTAAGGCTCAAAGTGAGGTCTATTGACTTTATTTAGTAGAATGTGTGTGATCCCGGTCCTGGCTAAGACACTTTGATCTTAGCCAAATGGCCGAGCTTAGAACAAACAGTCCTCGATATAGAAATATACATACTATTATCATTGAGATTGGTAGAACAGCTAAGTGCTCAATACTTTAAAATGTGGATTTAGTTGAAAATCTTATAATTTTTTTGAATTTACGCACAGAAAAAAAGAAAAGCTTTGAAAAAGGAACACATGCAAATACTGAATCTGAAACAAAATGTTATGGCTAATGCAATTATTTATAACAAATTTATACAAAATACAAAATATGAACATCTTCTACTCAGTCTAATATTTTGTTCATAATCTAATTGTTTCCCTTGGAAAGCAAACAAGCTACCTTCCCTAATTAGTCATTGATGACAGGGAGATAATTATGTAAAATATTTATGTCGTTCGTGACAAGTGTCAATTTTTTCTTCGCTCGCGAAAGTGTTTCTTTTACTTATTACATCCTGAAGGCGTTGTAGTTATACAGTCCAGATGTGTTTGTAATATTTCTTTGTCGCTCTAGTGACAGACTCAGCCGCTGCTTACAGCATCACGTGGTTAAGTATCTTTTTACTTTATTTCCGATGTCCCGTCCAATCTGACCAGATGTGTGATCTTTCGCTTATAATGGGCGTATTTTTATAATTGCTATTACGTTTTGACCGCTGGACTGTTATCTCAGTCGTGTTTTTACTGGTTTTAATCATTTTTTAGCATTGTTGTAAGCCCTGAAAAGGGCTAATCACGTAAAGGACCGGGAGCTGGTTGCCTATAGTCGTCACGTCGTGCGTTTATTCTAGCATAGTTGCGTATTAAATGTGTGTATTTATTTATTTTTGCAAGCGTGTTACTTTTATTTCTATAGCTATTTTTACAGATTCGACGGCAGCTCTGAAAAGAACACGTCCTTAAAAGGTCAACTAGCAGAAATTTAGATGCATGTGTGGTTTTGGTTGGTTTAGTTTGTGTGTTTACCGTTTGTGTCCGCCGATAGTGTCATCTTTCTTAACTCCAGCTGATTTATGACTTTGTTGTTGATGATTGGTCGTAGGACCTCTAAAACTATAATGAGTTATTCGCTCATTACATTCTTCCATTGTCCTGTTTTATTTGATGTGTCAGTGATGATCTGTCTCTCTTGCTTTACGCTTTTGTTTCGCTGGTGGATGACTGCGTGCTTTCTTTTACTGCCAATATATTTATATAACTGTCAGGTGTGTAGTCAGTATTCGGAGTTGAGTTTTGATGTGTAGTTCTTGTTTACTTGACTGTGTCTTTGTCGTCAATCTATTTCTTACTTTAATTTTCCGAATCTTTTGTCCGAATATATGTACAAATTAAACAATTAATATGGTATGAAATCAGTTTTACAAGTAAACGGTGCACATGAAACAAGTTATGTTTCGGGTTTTACCCTTCGTCAGCCACAGTTACGAACAGGTGACAAGGACACGAACTACATATAGGTGCTACAAAAATCTATGATGATGTGGAAAACGCCAAATGAGCAATACAAGCAGATGAAACAACGGCGATCAGCCAAACGATAACAGTAATAATGTAAGAAAATCGTAAAACCAGAAAGACATGTCGAAACAAGAAAGTTAATAATCGACGAAACGAAGACAGAAATGAACAACACTGTTAAAACAAATAAAAAATCACTGGGCTGGATCCAAGAAGGAAACATTCAAGATGGCTGAACAAATGAGGCGTCATGCGGAAGTGATGTGTGAGCTAGTGACGGCTGAGAAAAGATAATTGAGGAAACGAAACGAACCAAAGCCAAAACAAGGATAGAAAGGAAAATAACGACAGAAGAAATAAAGTATGAAACAGAGACAGAAGCAACCAGAATTATGCAAAATGATGCTGGACATTCAAGCCAGCAGGAGATAAAACGCCTATTTGAAAAATGAGACGATTCTTCTACGAGAAGCGAGTTTGGTCGTCGCCGGCACATGACAGGAGGGCAATGACAAGAATGTCAGAGTTACCTGAATAGTCAGGGCTATTGAAGTGAAGGGCTACCGGTAAATGTTTGCCATGATAGATGTCATTCAAGTGCTCACGAAACCTGTCTGCCAGACGTCTGCCAGTTTCACCAATATAGGTCATGTCACATCTCTTGCAGATGATAGCATAAATCAGGTTTCTGTATTCGCACGTGAAAGACTCCCCAATGGCAAATTTACCGTTCGGAAAGCAGACTGACTGTGTTTGGAGTTCAAAAGGACAGGTCTTACATATGCGGCGTTGGCACGGTTTAGTACCACAGTGAGAAGGACTGGTTTGTCTCAAGCGACTATGCACAATAATATCTCTAAAATTCGTAACTTTACGATATGCCACCAAAGGGGTATCACCAAACAACTCTCTGGTATCAGGATCCGAGTGGAGAATAGGCAGATGACGAAACACAATTTTTTTTCACCGCCAAACAATAGGGTGAAAAGTTAAGACAAGTTTGAGTCTGTCAGATGTAGTAGCAGGTTTAGCAGTAAGTGCAACCTGACGAGTAACAAGACTACTGCGATTAAGGGCATCTGATAAAACTCTTTCACGGTAGTGACGTCGGCGAAAAAAAATCGAGCATTTCTTGAGCTCGTTCACGGAAATCATCTTCATCGTGACATATCCGACGTAAGCGTAGAAGTTGAGAGTAGGGAATGGAATCTTTACAGCTCAGAGGGTGAGAAGAGGTATAAAGAGGGCAACAATGAGCATCAGTATGTTTATAAAAGACAGAGGTAGTAAGGCCAGTAGGAGTAATATTGAGAGTAAGGTCAAGGAAGTTAACTGAAGTGGTAGAAATCTGAGAAGTGAATTTGATGGCAGGATGGAAATTGCCAACATAGTCAACGAATCTACGGAGGTTAACTTCAGACATGTCTGTGACTCCTATACATATCCGATATCCACGACGATATAACGACGGTAAAACTCAGGTAATGGTCCATCGTTAACTTTTGAAGCACCCAATAATATTCAAAGTGACCCATGAAGAGGCAAGCATAACTCGGGTCCATTTTGGTGCCCATAACAACGCCACTAATTTGATTAAAGAACTGGCCAGTGAATTCAAAAGAGTTGAGAGTGAGAACCATCTCCGCAAGGCGAAGAAGAGAACCTGTGCTAAAGGTAAGGTCAGTGCGTCTGTCGAGAAAAAATTGTAGTGCTTTAAGGCCATCAGAGTGTGGGGTGGAAGTATAAAGCGAACAAACATCCAGAAGGAAAAGACAGTAACTGTGGTCAGGTGTGCATTGGATGGAATCAAAGGTAGTGATAGCATTGGTAGTGTCCTTCAAAAAGGAAGGTAGATTGGCCACTAAGGGTTGCAAAATACTATCCAGGAAATCAGAGATCCGTTCAGTGGGACAAGAGCAGAGTGGTTGGCCGAATACCACATCACCAACCAAGAACTGAGTTCTCAGAGCAACTAGTGCCCTAGATATAGAGAGTAGCGCCAACTAAGGTCTGGCCGCCATTTTCGGCCGAACCCGTATCGCAGGAAAATGGAATAGATACAAATATGTGCTACTGTATTTGCAGCGAATTTTATTTCAAATTAGTAGTTATCCTAAACGAAAATGCAAATTGGGTCTGAAAGTCGCGATTGGGTCAATTTTTCTGCGATACGGGTTCGGCCGAAAATGGAGGCAAAACCTTAGTTGGCGTTACTCTCTATATCTAGGGCACTAGGAGCAACCAAGAGGACATGCACACCATTATAACTGGTAGACGGTGGAGTTGGGTTGGCCACGTCCTCACAAGAGACCCTGATGCCGTCACAAAAACAGCGATGCTAGGGACCCATGAAGGAAAACGAAAGAGAGGTCTACCAAAAAGAATTTGGCGGAGAACTATGGGGCCAAGATGCAAAGAATGAACCAGAGCTGGGGCACTGCAAGAATGATGGCCGCCGACCGAGCAAAGTAGAAGCGGTTTGTTGCTGTCCTACAAGTCCCTATAATTCTAGTTAGTCACAGCGACGATGGGTAGGGAGCACAGTGGCAAAAGACGGTCAGATGTGGGCCATGAGGAAAAAAAAAGTTGAGAACGCCCTGAGTACACAAATACATTATCTCTTCTGCTTGCTCACATATGTCATAAACTACAACAACACAACAGGTAGTAACTCAAATACATTATCCCTTCTGATAGCTCACATATGTCATAAACTACAACAACACAACAGGTAGTAACACAAATACATTATCCCTTCTGCTAGCTCACATATGCCATAAACTACAACAACACAACAGGTAGTAACTCAAATACATTATCCCTTCTGCTAGCTCACATATGCCATAAACTCCAACAACACAACAGGTAGTAACACAAATACATTATCCCTTCTGCTAGCTCACATATGCCATAAACTACAACAACACAACAGGTAGTAACTTAAATACATTATCCCTTCTGCTAGCTCACATATGTCATAAACTACAACAACTCAACAGGTAGTAACACAAATACATTATCTCTTCTGCTAGCTCACATATGTCATAAACTACAACAACACAACAGGAAGTAACACAAATACATTATCCCTTCTGCTAGCTCACATATGTCAAAAACTACAACAACACAACAGGTAGTAACACAAATACATTATCCCTTCTGCTAGCTCACATATGTCATAAACTACAACAACACAACGGGTAGTAACACAAATACATTATCCTTTCTGCTACCACACATATGTCATAAACTACAACAACACAACAGATAGTAACACAAATACATTATCCCTTCTGCTAGCTCACATATGTCATAAACTACAACAACACAACAGATAGTAACTCAAATACATTATCCCTTCTGCTAGCTCACATGTGTCATAAACTACAACAACACAACAGGTAGTACCACAAATACATTATCCCTTCTGCTAGCTCACATATGTCATAAACTACAACAACACAACAGGTAGTAACTCAAATACATTATCCCTTCTGCTAGCTCACATGTGTCATAAACTACAACAACACAACAGGTAGTAACACAAATACATCATCCCTTCTGCTAGCTCACATATGTCATAAACTACAACAACACAACAGGTAGTAACACAAATACATTATCCCTCCAGCTAGCTCACATATGTCATAAACTACAACAACACAACAGGTAGTAACACAAATACATTGTCACTTCTGCTAGCTCACATATGTCATAAACTACAACAACACAACGGGTAGTAACACAAATACATTATCCCTTCTGCTAGCTCACATATGTTATAAACTCCAACAACACAACAGGTAGTAACACAAATACATTGTCCCTTCTGCTAGCTCACATATGTCATAAACTACAACAACACAACGGGTAGTAACACAAATACATTATCGCTTCTGCTAGCTCACATATGTCATAAACTACAACAACACAACAGGTAGTAACACAAATACATTATCCCTTCTTCTAGCTCACATATGTCATAAACTACAACTACACAACAGATAGTAACACAAATACATTATCCCTTCTGCTAGCTGACATATGTCATAAACTACAACAACACAACAGGTAGTAACACAAATACATTATCACTTCTGCTAGCTCACATATGTCATAAACTCAAACAACACAACAGGTAGTAACACAAATACATTATCCCTTCTGCTATCTTACATATGTCATAAACTACAACAACACAACAGGTACTAACACAAATACATTATCCCTTCTGCTAGCTCACATATGTCATAAACTACAACAACACAACAGGTAATAACACAAATACATTATCCCTTCTGCTAGCTCACATATGTCATAAACTACAACAACACAACGGGTAGTAACACAAATACATTATCCCTTCTGCTAGCTCACATATGTTATAAACTTAAACAACACAGCAGGTAGTAACACAAATACATTATCCCTTCTGCTAGCTCACATATGTCATAAACTACAACAACACAACGGGTAGTAACACAAATACATTATCGCTTCTGCTAGCTCACATATGTCATAAACTACAACAACACAACAGGTAGTAACACAAATACATTATCCCTTCTTCTAGCTCACATATGTCATAAACTACAACTACACAACAGATAGTAACACAAATACATTATCCCTTCTGCTAGCTGACATATGTCATAAACTACAACAACACAACAGGTAGTAACACAAATACATTATCACTTCTGCTAGCTCACATATGTCATAAACTCAAACAACACAACAGGTAGTAACACAAATACATTATCCCTTCTGCTATCTTACATATGTCATAAACTACAACAACACAACAGGTACTAACACAAATACATTATCCCTTCTGCTAGCTCACATATGTCATAAACTACAACAACACAACAGGTAATAACACAAATACATTATCCCTTCTGCTAGCTCACATATGTCATAAACTGCAACAACACAACAGGTAGTAACACAAATACATTATCCCTTCTGCTAGCTCACATATGTCATAAACTCAAACAACACAACAGGTAGTAACACAAATACATTATCCCTTCTGCTAGCTCACATATGTCATAAACTAAACAACACAACAGGTAGTAACACAAATACATTATCCCTTCTGCTAGCTCACATATGTCATAAACTCCAACAACACAACAGGTAGGAACACAAGTACATTATCCCTTCTTCTAGCTCACATATGTCATAAACTACAACAACACAACAGGTAGTAACACAAATACATTATCCCTACTGCTAGCTCACATATGTCATAAACTACAACAACACAACAAGTAGTAACACAAATACATTATCCCTTCTGCTAGCTCACATATGTCATAAACTACAACAACACAACAGGTAGTAACACAAATACATTATCCCTTCTGCTAGCTCACATTTGTCATAAACTACAACAACACAACAGGTAGTAACACGACTAATAACTCAACTTAATCTAAACCATGGGTGGTCATCTAGCTCTTAAAGGACGACGAGCCAGTTATATTGGTCGATATTTCTAGCTTCTAAAGACGGGAAATCAGTAATCTTGGCTCATGGGTTTGAACTAAGTTTTTGTTTCGTTTCATCCCAGTTAGAAGTTTTCGATGACTGGGAAGCGGAAGTATAGCCATTTTTATTATTATTTCTAAAGCGGGAGAGTTATAGCGTCACTATTTCTATTAAATTCAAACCGATTCCGATTGCATCCTCGTGTTTTTGTTACGAAATTTGGGTTACTTATTTTCGATGGCATCTAATTCATCTTCTCCAAAGCGACCTGCTCGTTTAAGTGCTCAGTTTGCTAGAAAATGTCAGCGAAATGAGGACGGCTATAGCAGTAGTGATTTTAGTGCTAATTCGATGAATAATTCGTCTTTCAGTGATGTCGATTCAGAGAAGGAAGGTAGGCCTATTATGTTAGGAAGAGTGGGCGTGGTTCTATCACCTAACTTTGATTCTTCAACATCAGACCCAGTAGGACCTAATTTAGTTTTACAAGAAGGGGAAAGACGAAAGTTAAGTTGTAAATATAAGTTTGGGTGTAATGACTGTTCTTTGTGAGAGCAGTTCAGCATATATATCACATTTTGTGATCTTTTTCAATTATTTGTAAATTTGTGACAATAGAGTGTATTTCATTTTCAGGATGACACATGGAAAGTAGTTAGAGTATAAACTTGATGTGTGGTTTATTTCCAAAATGGATATAGTTTACAGTGATTTCTATATTGGATGGTGGATTAGCTATTATCAATTGGTAAGTCTGATATGTTTGTTTTGTTTTTTTGTTTAGTAAAATATTTTTCTGTCTCGTCTTTAACTACTTCTTTGCATCTTGGCCCCATAGTTCTCCGCCAAGTTCTTTTTGGTTGGCCTCTCTTTCGCTTTCCTTTAGGAGTCCATAGCATAGCTGTTCTTGTGTTGGCATCAGGGTCTCTTCTGAAGACGTGGCAAACTCAACTCCACCGTCTAGCAGTTATAATGATGTGCATGTCCTCTTGGTTGCGCCGAGAAATCAGTTCTTGGTTGGTGATGGTATTCGGCCAAACACTCTGCTCTTGTCCCACTGAACGGATCTCTGATTTCCTGGATAGTATTTTACAACCCTTATTGGCCAATCTACCTTCTTTTTGGAAGGACACCACCCATGCTATCACTACTTTTGATTCCATCCAATTCACACCTGACCACACTTACCGTCTTTTCTTTCTGGATGTTTGTTCGCTCTATACTTCCACTCCACACTCTGATGGCCTTAAAGCACTACAATATTTTCTCGACAGACGCACTGACCTTACCTTTTGCACAGGTTCTCTTCTTCGCCTTGCGGAATTGGTTATCACTCTCAACTCTTTTGAATTCAATGGCCAGTTCTTTAATCAAATTAGTGGCGTTGCTATGGGCACCAAAATGGACCCGAGTTATGCTTGCCTCTTCATGGGTCACTTTGAATATTTGGTGCTTCAAAGTTACTATGGACCATTACCTGAGTTTTACCGTCGTCATATCGACGATGGTATTGGAGTCACATACATGTCTGAAGTTAACCTCCGTAGATTCATTGACTATGTTGGCAAACATCTTCCTGCCATCAAATTTACTTCTCAGATTTCTACCATTTCAATTAACTTTCTTGACCTTACTCTCAATATTACTCCTACTGGCTTTACTACCTCTGTCTTTTATAAACATACTGATGCTCATTGTTGCCCTCTTTGTACCTCTTCTCACCCTCTCAGCTGTAAAGATTCCATTCCCTACTCTCAACTTCTACGCTTACGTCGGATATGTCACGATGAAGATGATTTCCGTGAACGAGCTCAAGAAATGTTCCATTTTTTTCGCCGACGTCACTACCCTGAAAGAGTTTTATCTGATGCCCTTAATGGCTTTAGTTATGTTACTCATCAGGTTGCACTTACTGCTAAACATGCTTCTACATCTGACAGACTCAAACTTGTCTTAACTTTTCACCCTCACTGTTTGGCGGTAAAAATAAATTATGTTTCGTCATCTGCCTATTCTCCACTCCGATCCTGATACCAGAGAGTTGTTTCGTGATACCCCTTTAGTGGCATATCGTAGAGATGAGAATTTTAGGGATATTCTTGTGCATAGTCGCTTGAGACAAACTAGTCCTTCTCACTTTGGTACTAAACCATGCCAACGCCGCATATGTAAGACCTGTTTTTTTGTACTCCAAACACAGTCAGTTTCCTTTCCGAACGGTAAATTTGCCATTGGGGAGTCTTTCACATGCGAATCCAGAAACCTGATTTATGCTATCATCTGCAAGAGGCCTGACCATTCAGGTAACTCTGACATTCATGTCACTGCCCTCCTGTCATGTGTCGGCGACGACCGAACTCGCTTCTCGTTGGAGAATCGTCTCATTTTTCAAATGGGCGTTTTATCTCCTGCTGGATTGGATGTCCAGCATCATTTTGCGTAATTCTAATGTTTCTGTCTCTGTTTCATACTTTATTTCTGCTGTCGTTATTTTCCTTTCTATCCTTGGTTCGTTTCGTTTCCTCAATTATCTTTTCTCAGCCGTCACTAGTTTATACGTCACTTCCGCATGACGCCCCATTTGTTCAGCCATCTTGAATGTTTCCTTCTTGGATCCAGCTAAGTGATTTTTTACTTGTTTTAATAATGTTGTTCATTTCTGTCTTCGCTTCGTCGATTATTTACTTTCTTGTTTCGCCATGTCTTTCTGGTTTTACGATTTTCTTACATTATTACTGTTATCGTTTAGCTCATGAACGTTGTTTCATCTGCTTGTATTGCTCATTTGGCATTTTCCTCATCATCATAGATTTTTGTAGAGCCTACATGTAGTTCTTGTCCTTGTCACGTGCTCATAACTGTGGCTGGCGAAAGGTAAAACCCGAAATGTCCCTTGTGTCATGTGTACCGTTTACTTGTAAAACTGATTTCATACCATATTATTTTTTTAATTTATATATTTATTTGGCCAAAAGATTCGCAAAATTAAAGCAAGAAATAGATTGACGACAAAGTAAACAAGAACTACACATCAAAGCTCAACTCCGACAACTGACTACACACCTGACAGTTATATAAACATATAGGCAGGAAAAGAAAGCACTCAGCCGTTCAACAACGAAACAAAAGCGTAAAGCAAGAGAGACAGATCATCAATGACACATCAAATAAAACAGGACAATGGAAGAATGTAATGAGCGAATAACTCATTACAGTTTTAGAGGTCCTACGACCAATTATCATCAACAAAGTCATAAATCAGCTGGAGTTAAGAAAGATGACACTATCGGCGGACACAATCGGTAAACACACAAACTGAACCAAACAAAACCACACATGGATCTAAATTTCTGCTAGTTGACCTTTTTAAGTGCGTGTCCTTTTCAGAGCTGCCGTCGAATCTGTAATAATAGCTATAGAAATAAAAGTAACACAATTGCAAAAATAAATAAATTCACACATTTAATACGCAACTATCCTAGAATAAACGCACGACATGACGACTATAGGCAACCAGCTCACGGTCATTTACGCGATTAGCCCTTTTCAATTCTTTCAACAATGCTAACAAATGATTAAAACAAGTAAAAACACGACTGAGATAACAATCCAGCGGTCAAAACGTAATAGCAATTAGAAAAAATACGCCCATTATAAGCGAAATATCACACATCTGGTCCTATTGGACGGGACATCGGAAACAAAGTAAAAAGATACTTAACCACATGATGCTGTAAGCATCGGCTGAGTCCGTCACTAGAGCGATAACGAAATATTACAAACACATCTGGACTGTATAACTAAACGCCTTCAGGGTGTAATAAATGATAGAAACACTGGCGCGAGGGAAGAAACAATTGACACTTGTCACGGACGACATAAATATTTTACATAATTCTCCCTGTCATCAATGACTAGTTAGGGGACGTAGTTTGTTTGCTTTCCAAGGGAAACAATTACATTATGAACAAAATATCAGACTGAGTAGAAAATATTTATATTTTGTAACTTGTATAATTTTATTTTATACAATTGCATTAGGCATAACATTTTGTTTCAGGTACAATATTTGTTATTGTTTCTTTTTTAAATTTTTTTTTTTCTATGCAAAAATTCAATAAATTTAAAAGATTTTCAACTTAATGCACATTTGAAGTATGGAGCACTTAGCTGTTCTACCACTCTCAATGATATAAATAATAACCCCATGTACATGGTAGATGGTTGAAAGGGGAGTGCTACAAAGAAAAGTAGCAAACACCCTTGTAAAAAAAAATGATAATTCCCATCCATCATAAAGAACTAGGTTTGTTTGTTCTAAGCTCGGCCATTTGGCTAAGATCAAAGTGTCTTAGCTAGGACCGGGATCACACACAATTCAACCATTCTACTAAATAAAGTAAATAGACCTCACCTTGAGCCCCAGAAGGGGTAAAAAAAAATGCACAACAACATGTTTCATCAGCACTAACTAGTGCTGTTCATTAATCTGAAAATTGGCCTTTTTGTATTTCTGTCAATAGTTTTCTGCTTCCGTGTTATTAATAAAAGAAAAACACATGTTTGTATATTGCTTCGTATTTATGGTCAAGTGTTATCTCTTAACGAGGAGTTTGGAGTTGCTTAAACCAAATAAATAAATAAGTACATAAATTAAAAAAAACTGAATACTGGAATGTGAAAGTGTCCAATGACTAGAATTCTTGCTACCCGTTGCCAGGTGATTGGTATCAAAATCTTAAACAAAAAAAATATGTCATTACTTTTACGTCGTATTATTTGGTTCGGTGTTTGCAACTTTTCAAAGCTGGGCATCAATTTCAAATATTAACCATGTGCCTGGATCAGTCGGTTATATCTGTAGGGCATTTTGTAATGTGTGATATATTTCCTGATTTGTAAGAGTTTTGTAATGTGTGATATATTTATTGATTATGTAAGAGTTATGTAATGGGTGATATATTTACAGAATGTGTAAGAGTTATGTAATTGGTGATATATGTTCTGATTATGTAAGAGTTATGTATTGTGTGATATATTTATTGATTGTATAAGAATTATGTAATGGGTGATATATTTCCTCATTGTGTAAGAGTTAAGTAAACGTATAAACATATACGGAGGGGAAACCCGAGGCCTGTAAACCGTAAATAAATAAACAAACAACGCACAAAGGGGGAGCCGCGCTAGCGTAGTGGTTACAACACCGCTCTGGCGACCGGGTGATACAGGATCAAACCCGGGCGACGGCATTTGAGGATTTTTCGTCGAACGGGATTTGGACTGGATTAACTCGAGACCTGGCGAGCACATTTGAAGAAGTGTCGTCGACCAGGGACTGGCGGCTCCTGAGCCGACCCAGCTGCAATGGGTACCTCCGAAATCGGCGAGTATTTGCCTGAATGGCGAGGGACACCTGTCTATGTACAAGAAATAAAGGGATACTCACGTAAAATCAATGTCAGGTTAGACATAAAAATAATAACCTGAGATTTTGCATCGAGTATTAGCAGGCGTACGAAAAAAAAAAAAAAAAAACGCACAAAGGTATGATCAAGCACTCAGTGGGAAAATAAAGAAGTAGAAGACCAGACAACAGAAAAACAACAGACGTGATAGGCTTACCGGGATCGAACCAGGACCTTCCGAACGCACCCACCGCCTAGCCACCGGTGCGAATCGTCACTTTCCACTCTGCCAGCTAAGCATTACAAAAATAATGCTTCACCGACAGAGGTCTAGCACGAACACCCACGCGACCCGGATATGTACCATAGGACGACCCAGACTAATTATAGTCGCAATCACTGCTGCAGTTCCACTATTAAACAGTATAGGCCAGATTACACAAGACAAAGACCTTAATACTGTGTCTAGTAAATGATAGAAGAATGAGAATAAGTAAATGACAGAATGTGGCTATGCTGTTTACAGGCCTCGAGCCCCCCCCCCCCCCCCCTTTATATGTTTATACGTTTATAAAATACCAGAAACCTACATTCTGTCCTTTACTTATTCTTATTCTTCTATCATTATGAGAAAGAAAGCGGGTAAACGTTAGAATGGGAAAATAGTAATGTATATAGTCGCAAACGTACGAATGCGAAAAACACCAAAAAAAAAACTCAAAGCTGGACTCGTGTCTTTATGACCCTCTGATGAAGGTGTCTAGTTCGTCGTCACGCCACTTATACCCTCACTTTGTTCCAGAGATTAGTACGCTCACTGGCACCACCAAGCCAATCTTGATTCACAGATTGTTTGCTCAGAGGAATAAAGGCACTTGACTAGGTCTCTTACTCGGTTCTGGGGTGTTGGTATGTTAACAATTGTCAAGAACTAGTTATACTGTGGATTTTAACAAATTAACACTTTCATACTTGGCTCGTCCCGCTAGGAGACGACCACAGCATACACTAGTTGACAATAAGTAAGTGAAACACCTTTAACAGGTAAGTTCCCTTTTATTAATAAACTGCACACAATTGTCGTAGATTTTTGATAGGGGATTAAGACGTGGGTTGGTCCCTTCTGAATAGGTTGGAATAAGTGATAGTCACAGTGAGAGGTAGTAAATAGAAATAGATTTCCACGAGTGAGATGGTAGAATTTATAGAGGCTGTCCCGGAAATCGAGAATCTCTCTCTCTTTCCGCCTATCTTCTACAACAGATCCAGAGGAGTCAGACAGTCTATTAAATATATATATATATATATATATATATATATATATATATATATATATACATATATATACCACTCACGTGCACACACACACACAGTTGACAATATGTAGACGCACACACGTGGGAAAACTATAACAATGATTATATAGATATTATGGGAACGAACTGATCACCACACTGAATAAAGAAAAACAATATGAAATATTTTACATATTATGTACTCAATATAACTTACGTTTTGAACTGCAAGCATAGAGCTTGACTTATCGTTTAAACTTTCCCGTGAAATAAGTTATATAGAAAAATCAATCAACATGAATTAGGAATACCTACGTATTCCGTCAACACTCATGAGGCATCTAGCATTTATAAGTTAGTTAGAAAAATTATTCTCGTCTGATTTTTTAGCAGTAAAATTAAATTCCTTAATAGCCGACTGAGTTTAAGCTAGAAATTATAATTTCTGTTTTCCACTGTAACTCGTCACTATAAAATAATACAGACTATATAAATTAAGCACTCTGCACCAAATCTAACTAGTGAAATATGAAATAAGTGATTATCACTTTAAACACTTCACAAAATATTAGATACTTAATACATTTACCTCAACACAGAACTACAGGTGGTCGCACAACTTTAGAATCATACGCTGATATATTTATTGAAGTCTAGAAGTTCGACAAAGTGTCGAAACAAACAGAGAAACTTCGCTATACAGCTTATTCTATTAACGAGCAACCTGTCTACTGCGTATTTTGAGGACTGAATGAAAATAAAGTTTAACAATCTGGTTATATCTATTACCAGACAAAGGGGTCCTAACTTATCTCGCAAAACGAAATAATCTCCCCTTTTCCGTCTTAACACCTGCATTAGCTTAAACGCATGCCGTAACTGCCACCTACTGACCGAGAGTGCGCGTGTCAGTTGCGAGTCACAGACGGCCTGTCTCCAATGCCGAGGCAGTTTTCACACTTCGCCGAGAACTCAGCCTGATGACCGATGTGACAGGTGAAAATGCTAGACGGTAAGTCTCAATTACGCGCTGTGGAGATGTCGGTTTTGACACCACACCTGAGCGCTCAGCTGAAGAAAACGCGCGTGTCAGCTGAATGTACAGACAAAAGTCTGCTCGTATGTCTGAGATTGATGCATGTTCACACATCTCGTCCACTGACATCTACGTAATAGAATGTGTATCCCAGTATGAGAAAGAAAGCGGGTAAACGTTAGAATGGGAAAATAGTAATGTATATAGTCGCAAACGTACGAATGCGAAAAACACAACAAAAAAAGATAAAAGAGCGATAATAAAATATGAGGACACGGGTAGAGAAAGAAGAGAACAATAGAAAATTTATTGATCATAATCTGTACGTGACAGAACGTCCCCCCTTTAAGATATGGAAGCACTCCATGTCTACGTTATGGAAATAAATGTCCTATATCAGTAGCTTCGTGGTGTCTGTCCTCCTCCCTCTCATCTCCCCCCTCCATCTCTGTCCAATTCCTACTCAAGTCTACTCCCCTGGCCATGTCTGCAGAATGGGAGAAGATCGGATACTACGACAGGCAATGCAGACAAAGAGCCAAGGATCCAGACCCCGAGGACGACCCAGAGTCCACTGGGAGGACAACGTTAGACAATCTTTGAAGGACCGAGGACTAGAATGGAACCAGGCCAGGAGGAAGACAGCCGATATGATAGTCTGACGCTCTCTCTTCCAAACCTCTACACCTCACGGTAGAAGGGGAACGACTAAGTAAGTAAGTTTTTTCCCCAAAGTTTCCTTTCTCTGGAATGTCTCCCATGCGCGCATGAAAGAGCGTCGCCGCTTTTGACATTTTTGAAAGATTACGTGTGCTTGCAGTGGAATTTCCCTGCCACTAACGTCATCTTTGTCAATTTTGGCGATCGTCAGGAGATGTTCGGAGGTTAGCACCGGTCTTTCCAAGAATCTCTTTAACAGATTTAAATAGAAAACCTGCTCCTTTCCTTCAATAGAGATCTGGTAGTTAGCCTTAGAAATCTTTTTCAGGACGGTAAACGGCCCTTGCCATCCGATCCTCAGTTGGTTGTTTCCGGTAGGGAGTAACACCAAAACTTTCTCTCCTGCTGCCAATTCTCTTTCTTTCGCGACTTTCCTGTATCGGTTAGCGTGCTTTGTGCGTGCTCGCTTAAAGTTAGTCGTTGCTAGATCCCATCCTAGTTTTAACCTATCCTTTAAATCCGACACATATTTACTTTCTGAGACAACTGTCTCATTAGCCTTCTGGTCTGTCAGCGACCAAAGTAAGGCTTCAAGCGGGCCCTTAATGGGTCTGCCGAATAAAAGCGTAGCTAGCGGAAATCCTGTGCAAGTATGAGGAGATTCTCTGTAGCCAAATAAAGCTGCCGGAATGCAACAATCCCAAGCTTCAGGTTTCACTTGTGCCAGTTTACTTAACATCATGTTGAGGTTTCCGTTAACACGTTCTACTAACACACTTCTGGCCAGAGTGTAAGGCTTAGTGTAGATGTGCTGGTCCCTTAAGATCTTACCGATCTCATCCATCAACAGGTTTCGGTATGGAGATCCGTTATCCGTCAAAACTTGTTGAGGGAATCCCAGCCGAGTGAAAATCTGCACGAGGGCTTCTGTGACATTCTTGCCGTTTGCGCATGTTAGCGGGATAGCTTCTGCCCATAAAGTGCTTGTATCGACTAAGGTCAGGATAAACCTGTTCCTTCTTTTAGTCTTTTCTAAGGGTCCTAAAATGTCGATCACAACCCGTTCGAATGGTGTTCCCACTATTGGTATTTCACCCAAAGAAACTGGGGGTGCCCGTTGCTTGGGTGGCACACGTTGGCACTGGGCACAGGATTTGACATACCTGATAATCTCAGTATTTACTCCTGGCCACCAATAATGCGTGGTTATCCGTTGGTTTGTGGCGTTCTGTCCCATATGTCCGCTGAAGGGAAGAGAGTGCACCATTTCTAGGATTTGGCTTCTGTACTGTTTCGGTACTAGGAGCTGGTTGTAACCTTGGTCAGGCTTGCGCGTTCTGCGATAAAGTACGCCATCCTTAGAAATAATGTCTCCGTGCTGTCTGGGTTCCTTAGCCATGTGCAGTTTCCTAAAGCAGGGTGCCAGGGTCCTTTTGTTGCTCTTCTTTAAGTTCCGTGGGTAACAAATTAGGCGCAGGCACCCGTTCCTTCGTGGTTTGCCCTCTTGTAGTTACTGCTGCCACAATCGGCTCTTCCGGTTTCCCAATACACACGTATCTACCGCCAAGTATGACTGGGTAGATGGGGTTATCCATAACAGCCGCTTTGATCACACCTCTGACAAAGCCAGAGTGTATCTCCACCAATGCGATGGGAAGCGCTGTAGGTGTATCACTCTTAGAAACTCCACAAAGTTCGACGGTCTCTCCTGTCTCTTGACCGGGTTTAACCAGGTTTCTGGCAACAATGCAATCATAGGAAAGCTCCGCGTCAAATAAACAAGAAGTTTGAGAACCGTTCAATATAACAGTACCTCGCGTTGAGGGTCTATCCCCAACAGGTTGAGAATCACTGTCAATAATTCTGCCTTGCGAGACTGTTAGCAAGCATTCGATGCGTTTAGGCTCAGTCTGCTCGCTCTGATCATTAGTCCAGTGCTCAGGGGTTCTCCCTTTTCCACCTTGTCCTTTCTGACTGCGCTGCCATGTAGGGCGGTCGGGTTGATCAGACTGTTTACTGTGGTTCGATTACTTTTTTTTGTAGAACTTGGATTTTTCAGTAGGGGGGTTTTGAGATCCAGTTTCTTTGTGGTTATTCTGATTAGAAGCACGAGAAGATTGCTCCAGATTATTCTTTCGAAAATGCTCCTCTGTCGGTTAACGTTTTGTGGCCGGCAGTTCGGCCAGCGCATTGTGATATCGCTCAGACTTTTCCAGAGTGTCTTCAAGCTTTTCTGCACCTTGCTCAGCTAGAAATCTCCGTGTGTCAGCAGACAAAGTGTTCTTTATTTGTTCGGTTAAAACAAATTCCTCCAGACCTTCATAGGTAGAGGGGAGCTGCGAGAGCTCTAGGCACTTTGTCAGATATACTTTTAGACGAGAGGAGAACTGCTGAAAAGTTTCAGAATTCTTCTTTCTGCTGTTGCGAAACAGATGCAAAAATTTGCGCGCGTTCATTTCAAAACGCTCAAGTAAAGCTTTCTTCAACAAGTCATAGTAGTCTTGTTGGCCACTTTCCAGTTTAGAATAAACATCATAAGCAGAACCTTTTAGGGCCTGGGAAAGTTTCATATTCCAACGCGACCTCTCTAAACCGCACAGAGTTGCAATTTTCTCAAATTTTTCAAGCCATATTGTCAATCTTCTCATTAGGACAAGGGAAAGAATCTAGAGCAAAATACATAGCGTTTAGTTGAAGAGACTGAATGTTAGAAAGATCAGTTAAGGAAGAATGAGGAGAAGACTCTCCATTGCTGGAGGTAGAGGCAGTCCCACGACTTTGGAATTCTAGAGCTTTAAGTGCCAGCTCATGCTGTCTCTCCTCCCTCTCCTTCTCCTGCTGTCTCTCCTCCCTCTCCTTCACATGCTGTCTCTCCTTCTCCTTCTCTCTTTCCTCATGTTGCATCCTGCGAATTTCCATTTCCTCATCCATCTTCTTCTGCTCTAATAGACGGTCTTCCCTTTCCTTCTCCCTAGCTTCAGCTTCTTTCCTCCTTAGTTCTTCTTTTTCCTCTTTAGCTTCAGCTGCTTTCCTCTCAGCATCATATCTCTCAAGTTCGTCTCAGACAAACGCTTTCGCTTCCTCTCCTTCCAAACCTTCTTCTCGTGCCTCGTCAATGAGCATCTGTCTAAGTTTCGCCCTTTCGGCCATAATAACTCAGTGGCTGAGACTTAATTCGAGAAAGAAAAGAAGACAAGGGATACACTTGTTCCTTACCACTTACGAGAAATTATCAAAACAAAAGATGAAAGACTTCAACCTGGGATACCTCCTCCAAAATAATAAAGTATCTAACTATCGCTGCTATTAATCGGCAATAAAGCACCTAATGCAGACGACTATGCCAACTAAATGGTAGTTAAGATTACTCACTAAAGAATAAGTTGCTACAGTGGAAACAAAATAATTTATTGAAAAATTATTTAAGGAAGAAAAAAAAATCCCCTTAATTTTTAATCCACTATCAAGTTTACCCCTAAAGACAGTTAGGGTAAGGGAGGCAATTAACAGGACGTAAATGTCTGAACGCACTCCTTAGCTTAGCTCAAATACCTACTTCTTCAGAACCCTGTAAATGTTATACACTCACAAACTTTACCAGCGTTTAGTATTACAAAATCATCAGTTAACATATATTCCGACAAAATCAACCTGTAACTCAAATGTATATTATTCAAAAATGCTGTGGAAAAACAATTATTATTTGTGTGGTCAGCACGCCCATAAACAGATCGTTTCGTCTAGGGGATTATTTTAAAAGATACACAAAACCACGAGACAATCACACTCTTACTCTATTACAGAATACAGAATCTTAAGTTCAAAATCCCGATAGACGAGACCCCATTCTGCCGTAGATTTTTGATAGGGGATTAAGACGTGGGTTGGTCCCTTCTGAATAGGTTGGAGTAAGTGATAGTCCCAGTGAGCGGTAGTAAATAGAAATAGATTTCCACGAGTGAGATGGTAGAAATGTATAGAGGCTGTCCCGGAAATCGAGAATCTCTCTCTCTTTCCGCCTATCTTCTACAACAGATCCAGAGGAGTTAGACAATGTATATATCACACGTTGGTTGTTTTATTGTTATGTTAATGAGAGTAGACTTTTGGTAGAAGTGTGTGTCTACGAGTGTATTTGACTTTTATCTGTATTTCAATTTGACCTTGTATTTTAATAATGCACATGATGTTTGTAATATTACTAAAAAAAGCAATTAAATGTATATACCTTGTATATATGTACAGTATGTGTAAATAAATAAATAAATATATATATATATATATATGTAGGATCGTTTTAAAATATTTGCCACACACACACACACACACACACACACACACACACACACACACACACACACACAGCGCTGAATGTGAGGTACTCCATCACCCAATATTTTTTTTATCTTAAGCAGACGTGTGAGACTGTGTGTATGTTACAAGTTTTCATCTTCTTTTGTTTTTGTCATGTCCGCAGAGAGAAGCCTGCTTTAAATTATTACAACTAACATTATTATTTAAAAAAAAACTCACTTTACGCCCCAAAAATGGGTTTAAAAAAATTAAAAAAGAATTAGATTAAAGTGTCTAAGCCAGGGCCGAGATCAAACATATTTTACACAACAAAGTCAATAGACCTCACTTTGCGCACCAAAAGGGGTATTTAAAAAAAAAGAAAAAAAAGAGAACTTTCTGAAGTTTTGTCCCTACACTGTAAAGGAGAGCACATAATTTTAGGACGAGATTTTAACTGTGTTTTGTCTGACTTGGATCTTACTGGTCGAATATTACATAGACAGAACCAATTTGTTACTAACTAAGGAACAGGTATCTCAGCTGAAGATATTACAGTCTGTTCTAGAAGAACATGATCTGACTGATGCATACAGAAGTTTTGGACCCGATGACAGATCGTACACTTACATAGATAAGACACACCCGTATTTTAGACGAGCATCTAGGATTGATAGGATATATACTGTGGCAGTTAGGGAACGATGTACAGTCAAAGGGAAGGAATAAAGAGAATTATGAATGGGAAGGTTCAGATAGAGTACAAAAAGGAGATGCGCGAACAATGTTGCGCATGACAGAGGTGAACGGTAATCCAGTGAATCACGTTTTCTCAGCAGGAGTCCAGAAACGTGAGCCAGAGAGGGAGGCCGCATATACGCGGCAGCCATGATAATGGCAGTATTCAAGTAGTTTATGTGATGAATATTTCATAGACAAGAAATAGTTTTGGGTAATGATTAACCCGAAATATTGAACAGTGAGAAATTCTTGTCTAGAAGGAGAAACGGCGTGAGTTAGTTATTATTCAGAAAGGAAAAGGTACGTAGAGTGTTTTACAATACATATAGACAGTAGTCATATTCTTCAGTGAGGCAAGGGAAATTAAGATCCCCGGAGAGGTCCGGTCTACTAATAGATAATCTGAACACTGAGAACATAGATAACAATAGACAAAGAAACTATAAGGAAGAAAGAGCGGAGATAGAGACTATAGCACCTGAATGATCACTGATGGTTAAAAGGTCAGAAGGTGTGGATTCGATACTGAACGAGAGAAAGAGTGGGGAAAGAATGAACTTATATATTATATATTCTATGATGGACCAAATCTGGAGGTCAGAGCAGACAGCAATGATCCTTTCATATGTAAATAAACTATTCAAATTACCATGGCGTTGTCGCATCACGTGCTGTGTGTGTGTGACTGTGTGGTATACAGCATATTATAGCTAACCACAGAGGTAAGAGAACCTGGACAGACATTGCCATATATGATTCATGATACAGCGACCACAGGCTGTCACATAACGTAAAGAAGAAAATTCGAACATGACATGAGTTTTTTTAAGGGCAAAAAATATATTAATAACTGCATGGAAAATCTAAGACTGCATGCAAAAATTCATGTCCATACAACAAACAGTTTTGGAGAAAATTGACATTTTCTGTTTTTTTTTTTTTTCTATATACCATGTACTTTTATTATAAATTGTATGAAAAATGTACGTTTTTTTTCAAAACTGAGATGGGAACAAAACACAAATCATAAAATTTGTTACAGAACCACCAATTGGAAAAATATGAGAAAACGGTACCTGTGAAAAGTATGACTGGCAACTTTGAAATGCCCTTTTGTTCTGGAAACGCATCAAATGAGTAAAACAAATTTTTTCAGTACAAGTACGTGTGAGTTGGGGTGGATGCAGTGTTTCCAGGTTTCACCTGCGCTTTTGGGTGTGGGTGTGTGCGTGGTTTTCCATTTGTGGTTTTAAAAGTCTAAATTATATTGTTTAGGAACGTATACAATCAATTTTTACATGAATATAAATATGTTTTCAACATTGGGATTTTTCTTCCACCCCTATTTCACTCTGAAATTATTGTATGAATGGACACAATCTAATTTACATGAATGTACAGAAATGTCCAGCCTTGGTATTTACTCTCCTCACCTTGTACTTACAGTTTATGAATGTATTTTATTGTATGTTGTAAAATGAACATGTTTTGGATTTTTAAAATGGATATGCTTTAGGGAACATGATTACCAACTACCCCTTGTATCTTTCTCGAAATACCGATGTGCCTAGCCGCCCTTATGACTGCTCATGGCTGTGTGCTCAACTTTGTTAGTTGATACTTGCCAAGCAGAAAAGCGTAACGCAGCACAAAAGTGGCCACTATACCTTCAACCCGGGGGCTCTCAATATCTCGCCCAGACAAAACTTTCCAGTGTCTTTTGCCCTGTCAGCCAGGCTGTCCACTGAAGTTACTTCAGAATGCAATCACCATTAGTCACATTATGGTACGACATGCCGAGGGTGACGCAGACCATATTTTCTTCTATGTATTTTCAGTGACCTCCCAAGTATGACACTATATTTACAACATACATCACGTGAAGTTTATTTGAGACACTGAGAAATGCAAAATGAATAAAGATCAGTTAAAAATTGAAAAAAGAGAAAAATGATGGAAGAAGAGACTTGAAACCTGTAAACAATTTTCATATGCCTAGTGTGTTTTGTGTTTCGCCTAGGGAAACAAAGAAATGTTTCAAACGTCTATTTGTATGACACATGTACCAAACATGTCCATTCAATCTCCACCCTTTTTTGTTTTCTCTGTCCCCCATTTTGTTGGTAATATACATGCTAAACAGAGTGAAAAACTGGAAAAAATAAATAAATAAATCTGTTCTTATCGCAAATCTTTCCATCAACATCCATGTTACCGCTTCCAAAATACTCCCTTATTTTATGTCTTTCCGTGACAGTGTGTGCTGAGCCCTCGTGGCTGCTCAGCGTTGTGCAACACATACTGACCACCCTCTTTAAACTTGGTCTTTCAAGCTTCCCTCTTTCCCTGGTCCGCCTATTGTGCCTTTAAGGCATCAATTGTTTCGAAGTACCAGATTGTACTGGCTTACTTTCCGAACGCAGTCTTACCTTTCATTTTATTCGCGTGTGTGTGTGCGTGTGTGTGTGTGTGTGTGTGTGCGTGTGTATGTGCGTGTGTGTGCGCGTGTGTGTGTGTGCGACCTTTATTTATTGCACTTCTACTCCATGTATGGCACACTAAGAAGCTTTTCCTAATATAAGTATCTAAAGAAATGTAATGAATATGAGTTTTTAAAATGTGTATGTAAACGGTTATACACACATGCAGCAAAATACACACCTTGTTTCTTTTCCTTCCCGCCTTTGTTTCTCGGGTTTTTATACATAACCTTGTCTACAACATATAAACACTTTCTCTTTGGTATACATGTGTACAAAAGTACTTACGTGAACAGAGGAGTCTTTATATTGAAATGTAACCCTTTTACCACGTTTTCTTTGTTGTAAAATGCACATGTTTAGTAAATTGAAAAATTGTCCACGTACTATCCACTTATTCCACTTTGTAAAATGTACACGGATTGGTAAATTGAAATTAAAGCAAATAAAGTTCACTTAAAAAAAATAATAACTTTGTAATTCCCTTTTGTTCTGGAAACGCATCAAAGGTGTAAAACAAATTTTTCAGTACAAGTACGTGTGTGTTGGGGTGGATGCAGTGTTTCCAGGTTTCACCTGCGCTTTTGGGTGTGAGTGTGTGCGTGGTTTTCCATTTGTGCTTTTAAAAGTCTAAATTACATTGTTCAGGAACGTATACAATCACTTTTTACATGAATATAAATATGTTTACAACTTTGGAATTTTTTCCCCCCTATTTCACATTGAAATTATTAATGGACACCGTCAAATTTACGTGAAATGTACAGAAATGCCCAACTTTAGTATTTACTTTCTTTATCTTGTATTTACAGTTTATGAATGTATTTTAGTGTATGTTGTAAATTGAACATGTTTTGGAATTTCAAATTGGATATGCTCTTTTTTTTTTTTTTTTTTTTGTGTCGGCTTTAAAGCCGAGCCAATTTTTTTTTTTAAAGTGAACTCTATTTTCATTTCTTTGCAATTTTACAAATCAGTGTACATGTTACAAAAATAGAAAACATGGAAAGTACATTTTAACATTTCATATGAACCCTCGTGCGTAACTCTCGCTTTCATCTGCACACTTATAACAGTAAATATAAATAATTAAACATTTCAATTTACAAAACCTGTTGCATTTTACAAACAAAGAATGTGATAACGGTACTTTAACAAAACCGTGTACATTTTACAGTGGAAAAACATAACAGGTACCTTATAAATTACATATAAATAACACTCGTGCGTATTCAACCTTTCATTTGCACACTTAAATGGTCAATCTTCAGGGTTAAAACATTTTAAATAAAATAGGGGAATAGAAAGGGATGAATTTTAGTAACCCAGAAACTTCATACCAACGGGCTGATCACCCGTTTGCCAGTCACTTCGATTACGGAAACAACAGCAAATGGATTGATTTGCCGTTGCCCTAAAGACGCCAATAAGCGTGATGGGAAACAATGGCAAAGAAAACCTATCTGATGGTTCAAAATTTCGGGCACTTTTGTATTCTGAAGTAACTTCAGTGTCCAGTCTGGCTGCTGTAACAAAGAAACACTTGAAAAATATCGCCTGGGCTTGGTATTTTACCCCCCCCCCCCCCCCCCCCCTTTCTGGATTGAGGGAGAGTGTCCATTGTGTGCTGCATAACGCTTTTCTCTAGGCTGGGCGGGTTTCTGCCAACTAAATGTACACTCAGCCTTGAGCAGCCCAGGGCGGCTAGGCACACTGGCGACGCTAGCGATCCAATTTCAAATCCTAAAGCATGTTCATTTTACAACATAGAATGTGATTAAAATACATGCTATATAAGGACTTACGTGTATTTACCAGTAATTTTATACACATACACACACAAATTAAATCACTTCAAAATTGTAAATATGTAAAATGAAAATAAAAATTAGTTAAATACATTGAAGATAACTTATGGCTTACAGAACAAAGGACGGCTTGGAGATACAATAGTCGGTTCGGATAGACAGGAAAGCTATGAAGGCCACAGTCTGCATTGCAGAAAGCCTCCAAGTTTCAATCACGGATGTGATAGTTTAGCACCCACCACTGTGTAGCCTCGAGAAGATAGCACTCAAATAGAAAAAGTAGGAGTGAAAGGGGTAGTATAAGAATATATATATATATATTTATATGTTTTTCCCAATTTATTTTTATTCACGTAAATCTTCTGCGACATGTAAAAACTTCCAAATCAAGAGAACAAGTACAAATTTAAACAAAGGTGGTATATTTTAAATACACAGAAAAATTACATTGGAAAAACCTGCACACCCACACACACTCTCAGAAAAATAACAGAAAACGCTAGGTAGACGTGCGGCTGTAAGAACATAGGCGCCTAGAGGTAAGATTGGCAGAAAGAGGTGTGAGACACCATTGAAAGCCCCGGGTAGGAGAGCAGTCCTTGTTACATCCTGCTGTTGTGGGCAGGTTCAACTAAAGCCTTTCAAGAGGCTAGCACGCACTGACACGAAGAGGAAAATAGAAGTAAAAGGGAAGGGGGGGAGGTTTTATAGCGTTTAGGCACTACCTTAAGTTGGAGGAGGCAAAGGAATGTTACTCTGCGGTACGGTAAACGCAGCTGATATTGACGCTGCCTTTTGGAGAAAAACAGTTAAAAATATATGGGGATTAAAATGGCGGTATTTGAAAACTGCTAAATTCCTAAACGTCCAAATGAAATATCTGTACTGAGATAATAACATGAGAAGTTTTGTATGAGTGTCTTTTGTTGTTCTTGGTACCATGTTTAAAAAAATAGCTTGGTAAATGTCTGCGGGTTTTTCCGTGTATGAGGCAATGATACTTTGCAAAGCTTTCCTCATGAGTGTGACTGTGTTGCACGTGTAGTAAATATGATCCTCAGTTTCTTGTATGTGTGTTTTACACAGCTGACACTGTGATGTTTGCTTGGATCTGTGAGCTTGTCGTTCTGTTGTGGGTGTCATGTTGTATATGAGCCTAAAGGTCACCTCTCTTGCCTTGGCAGTGATGTGAGGGTTGTGTAAGTTGGTGAAGGTGTCAGTATAATTTGTCTTGAAGTATTTATGTCCTCTTTTAATTCTGAGATGTAGTGGGGGTGCTTGTAATTTGGCTAAGTGTTTGTAGATTGCATTTGTTTTCTGGTGGATTAGGCTGTCGTGTCCGTGAATGGCTTGTATGCATGACTTGTAAAATGATGGTAGTGGGCCAGAATGGTGCGGCATTGAGTTGTTTAGTGGTCTCAGTCTGGTGAGTCTGAGACCCATGTAATAGTGTGCTAGCGCGTGTTGCTCTGGATGTTTGATGATGTTCCCTACGTGTTTGATTCTAAGTGCTTGGATCTTTGTCTGTATGTCCTGGGGTGCAATCCCTCCCTGTTTCTTTTCTTGTATGAGTGTCTTATGTTTTATGCTGTAGATTGTGTGACTAAAAATAAATCTTCTGATCTGTTTGTTTATGTCTGTAATGGTCTGTTTTGGGGGGTCAAAAACTGTGGCTACGTATAATAATTTGGGAATGACATAAGTGTTTACAATCGTGCTTCGTCCAAAAATTGTTGTGGTATTGAATTTGTATCTATGTAGCATGTCTATCATTTGTGATGCTAGGTTCTGCCATGTGTCTTTGTGTGTGCGGTTTGGGTGTGAAGGAAAGGTGATGCCGTAGATTTTGATGTTGTTTGTTGGTACAAGCCCAGATGGAAAGTTTGTTTTGTTTTTCCATTTGCCTATGCCCATTATTGTTGATTTATGTACGTTGACTTTAGCTCCGCTACCTTTACTAAAGTCTGTGAATGTGTTTAGAATGTTTTCAATAGACTTTTCGTTGGTGGGAAAAAGGTGGTGTCGTCTGCATAAGCAATCAACGTCTGCTCGCCTTTCTCTGGTATAAAGGTGCCCTTAATAGAGCTGTCCTTTCTAATTTTTTCCAGCATGGGTTCTAGTGCTAGAACGTAGAGTAGGGGGGGGGGGGGGGAGACTACATCCCTGCCTGACGGATCGCGTTAGCCTGAAAGTGTTGGTAAAAGTGTGATTCACCAAAACCTTGCTTTCGAGCTTCGCATAAAGGATTTCCATCCATTTCCTAAAATTTTCACCTATATTGCAATGCAGTAATGTTTTGTGAAGGTATGAGTGTGATATTCGATCAAAAGCTTTCTCTTGATCGAGAGATAGGATTGACGACTGACAATCCTTCTCGTGTGTGTAGGTGATTATGTCTCTGATGAAATGTGTGTGTTGGTGAATATTTCTGTGTTGGACGCTACACTTCGTCTTCGTGTATGAGGGTGGTCATGAAAGGTTTTAGTTTGTTTGTTAGCGTTTTTGTTAAAATTTTGTAGTCTATGTTTAGGAGAGATATAGGTCTGTAGTTTTTAAGGAGTGTTTTGTCTAAGTTGTCTTTAGGTATGAGAGTGATGTATGACATGTTCAAGCTTGGTGGGAGTTATTTGTTCTCAAAAGCTTCTGTGTATACTTTTAATACAGTCCAAGAGGAATAAGATGGACAACATTTTCTACATTGGAAGATCTGGAATATGCAGATGACATTGCACTACTAGCACATTCACATCAACACATTCAGGAAAAAAAGGATAGACTTAATAAGTTTAGCCAGCAGGTGGGCTTGAACATCAATTTAAAGAAGTCTGAGGTAATGACGCTCAATGTGAGCAACCCTGAGCCCATATCAGTAAGGAATAAGCAATTGGTACAGACAGATATTTTCACATACCTAGGAAGCATAGTAACACCAGACGGCGGGGCAGGCAAAGACATCAACATCAGAATGAATAAGGCAAGAACAGCCTTCTTTAGCCTAAACAACATCTGGAAGTCCTCCCAATACAGCACAAGCACAAAATTAAGATTATATCAGAGCTGTGTGCTTTCTGTGCTTCTCTATGGTGCGGAATGCTGGAGAGTTACAGAGAAGGAAATGTCGAAATTGTCCTCTTTTCACACAACATGCCTAAGAAAAATTCACCCAATCTTTTGGCCGAATACCATCACTAACCAAGATCTGCTTACTCGTAGCAAGCAAGAGGACATGCACACCATCATAGCTGGCAGACGCTGGAACTGGGTTGGTCATGTCCTCAGAAGAGACCCCGATGCCATCACAAGAACAGCTATGCTTTGGACCCCTGAAGGAAAACGAAAAAAGAGGCCGACCAAAAACAACCTGGCGGAGGACTGTGGAGGCTGAGATGCAAAGAATGAACCAGAGTTGGGGCACTGTACGAAGGATGGCCACCGACCGAGCAAAGTGGAATCAATTTGTTGTTGCCCTACAAGACGCAACTAGGCGTGATGGCCACTGACTGCTTTGACGGTCGGCGGCTAAGGATCAAAGAAGAAGAAGATGCTTTTAATAGAAGGGGGCCTAAGATGGGAAAGAAGTGTTAATAAAGTTCTGCTGTGAGTCCGTGACACTCTCAGTGGGCACGAATTTCCGAACGGACTATAAGTGGATATTGAAGTAACGTTGAGAGTATTAGACTGTATAAGTATGCATTACTTTATACATTGTATTGGTCCAAAATGTTTTTAAAAGTGAGAAAATAAAATTATTTAAAAACATATTAATAAAAAAATTTAACAACAATGTAATTTCATAATGAGCAGTATTCGTCTTATATTTTTTAATAAGGTAACTGGAAATACTTAAAGTGTGAAAGTAAATATTTTATTTAATTTGCATAATTTATTTTTCTTTTTTGTTTCCCTTGCAATGGAAAAGAAAATGTTACTGCCCTTTACAAAACTGTGGCAACGCGTAAAAACATCTGATTACATACGTGACCAGTGTTTGTGATTGTCTTCGGTTGTTTCTTCTCTCTCTGTTGTGTTTTTGGCATTTCTTAGTTCATAATCAAGTTTTTGTAGTTCTTCAGTTCAACACGGTTTGTAGTTATGTCTTCCCTCTCTGGTAATAGACTCAGTGATTGCCATCAGTATGGTCTTCTTTTGGCTTTCAACCATTTTTATAATTGGCTAGCGGTCATACCTGGCATAGCCCGGGTCCATGCCGGAATGGGTGCAAGTCGGATTTACTGCAAATCGTGTTAGGGAGGTTTAACTTTTTTGGTTTAAATTGTACTGTTGCATTGAGGTGTGCTTCTAACGCAAACATTTTTAAATTAAGCAAGGGCTTCTTTGTAGATGACATTGGAAGCACATTCACTTGGTGACAACACGCAAAAGTGTTCCGGTGTGCTAACTCGGAAAAATGCCACATAACAGTTGGCCATATGAGAAGCACTCATCGCTCAAGTCGACGCCTGCCACGTGAAGTGTTTGACCTTGTGCTTTATTAATGGTCATTGAAAAACAGACTATTTTAGGGAATTGGGGCATATACACCCAGAAAAAGACAAAAAAGGTTATTTTTGATTTTCATATAATAATTGGGTTTTAAATATTTATAAGCCTTTTTACTTTGATATTCTTTTTGATTTATGTGTTTATCTGTAATAGTTTATGAGTTATCAATGTTCAAAGAGAACCAGATAAGTGTTTTAACATTTTAAAAACTAAACTTTAACGAAAACAGGGCTTGCGATTCACAGTTCCGGTGATATTTTCTACAATTTCAAAGCTATAGCCTTCAAATTTTGCACACTTATAGCCCATGTTATCCTTTATTGCATGAACCTCCACTTTTTTCTTACATGGTATAGAAACAGAGATATTGCTATACAAATTTCTAAATTTGTGCTATTTAAAAGGGTCATATTGCAAGAGCCATATCTACAAAACTCATTGGGGTAGACATTTTTGGGTAGTTCACGCCATAGGTAATGATGTTATACACATCATCTGCTGGTTTGGCATTCTTTGCACCTTTTATGTGAGTGAAATTCATTCCCAGGTGCACTGGGGGTTTTCCTTTCTTTTTTTTTTCATCACTTCATGTTAATTAATTATTTTCACATAAAACATTAAAATTTATAAAGTAAACTTTGTTCATCATAAAATATAATATCTCTTGTAACATGTGGCCAAATTTTATGTCATCAAGTTTGTTAGTTATTTTCCTGTTAATTTTTTAAAAAGATAACCCATTTCTGGGTGGGTGTTCCCCCTTAAAATTGAAAGGCAGATCGGAGGGAATCATCGGGATTCTTGGTATGCAGACTTTCTCTCCGCTACCACAACCTGTCAGGATGGTGGCCTCTGCAATGTAGTTCTAGAGGTCATACCCGGCTTAGCCCGGGTCCATGTCGGAATGATTGTAAGTCGGGTTTGGTGTGAATCGTTTTAGGAAGGTTTAACTATTTTTAGTTTTAATTGTACTATTGCATATCTTAAGTATATGAGGAGAACTACCGTAAGACGGGGGTAAAACAGTTGAATGGGAAAAAACAAACCACACACAAATAGTAATACGTCTTACAAGGAGAAGGACAAGAAAAACCTACGTTGCGGCCACAAGGCCTTCGTCAGGGACAGACAAACAAGAGACAGGAGGGAAAGAAAATGAGAATTAAATAGATAACATGAAACTATAAAAATAAGAGAAAAAACTCCCTTGTGTCCAGTCACACGTGAAGCAAGATGGCTGCCACTAAACCGAAAAGAGGAAGTCGATAGTACATTTTGAAAAAAATAAGACATAATGAAAACAAGGACTGGAAAAGAGTCAGGAAAAAAATAATTAAATAAATAAATAAAATGAAAAAATAAATAAATAAATACAATAATAAATAATAATAATAATAATAATAATATAAATTTTAAAAAAATTTAAAAAATATAAATAAATAAAAATAAAAAAATAAATAAAATAAAATAAAATAAAAAATAAACAAATTAAAAAAAAAATGACTACTTTTTCCTCTATCCAGCTTTCTCCAGACCGTACCTACCGTTTTTTTCTGTTAGATGTTTGCTCGCTTTACCCTTCCATTCCTCACTCTGATGGTCTCCGAGCTCTTCGGTTTTTCTTGGACCAGCGCACGCACCCCTCTATCGCTACAGAGACTCTCCTACGCCTTGCAGAACTGGTCCTTCGACTCAATTCCTTTGAGTTCTGTCGTGGATTTGATGGTACTGTATGGTTGTGATATTACCTAGTGTGATGCATGAGGTCAGCTGTGAAGGCTCCTGAGATAGATGTAGCTGTGAATTTACAGAAGGCCCTTCTTGCTACCACTTACGGCCTCACACATATCTTTTTTTTACTAATGAATGTGGCTACGTTAAATTTCTAGGGTACTGATATGTAATGTGTTGTGATAGATTACATACACACACACAGATAATTAATAAGTCCAATAATATTAATAAAATTTAAAACACACTGAACTAACTCAAGCTGTGTAAAATTTTGATAGTAAATTTTCTTTAAGTTTATTTGTTCTGAACCAAAGTTTTATTTTGGTCAGAACATATGAAAGGTTTTGAAATTATTAATGATATGCATGAATATATGGCATAATAAATGAAAAGTGTGTACATCTGTATTTTACAAGACTAGTTAATATTACTACTGTTTATAGTTGTAATTTATCTGGGAGAACGATTAGTGGATGTGCTGTTGGGGTGACTTCATCACTCCCTGTCTATGGCTACTAAACATTGTCCCTTTATTGATGGAATATAGTTGGTGTGTTAGAAAATAAGTGAAGTTGGTAAATGTCCAGCAGGCCAGACGCTCACGTATCTTGAATGAGTAGTTCTGGTGCTGGAATCGGGTGGCCCCACCTCTCCGTGCTTGGGGGCAATATCAGGAGCCTGGTGGCACCACCTCTCCGTGCTTGGGGGCAATAAAAGGCTGCTCTGACAAAAATACCAGACTGCACTGGTCCACTCTTGTATGTTTCAACATAGCATTTGACACCACTTTGGTGCCAAATAAAAAACTCACAGTTCTGAAATAAAAATATTGGGTCATGGGTCAGAACTCTACCTCCTGAGCCACTTCTAGAATCAACATTACACAACAACACCACATAGACGGGGTCAGATCTCTCTGACCATACAGCAGATCTTACCAAGTTGGTTTCACATAGTATAAGTTCCCCAGGACTACATATTCTGAAATATGTTCATTAGCTTCCTGCCATTGAATAGGATAGGTGATATGTTCCACTGATCTCAACACTTGATCCACCCTTCCTAATTCTTGCTGGCGTTTATGTATTTTGTTTGTCTCTAGACCCTGAACTGGGGCTGGGGATCTAGAGCGAATCCTCACTTATTGTAAGGGATAGATTTTGATATGGCAGTATCAAATCACTCGAAACATTAAACAATATTAAAATATACAAAGAAATACTTTCAGTCTTACCAGAATTATGAATAGAGAACACAGTTATTTGCTAGCAAAACTCAGCTGAGCTGCTGGCTCTAGTATGGCGTCCCTCTAAATATTTCAATTAGCTTTTGGGAAATACACCACTGAAGAATTTCTGTGTCTACTACTTGGACAGTTTAAGTTGAATGGCAAAAATGCGCGTCTGAGCGCCGATAATATGATTATCTGTGGCCAATCACCGCCCTTCCCCTTTTCAAATTCAAACCTCCTACCAAAAGTCAATTCAGTCATACCTCAGTCAAGTATGTATTATTGTCTGTTGGTCCGTCTGTCTCTACTTGCGTTTTTTACAAAAACACACTTGTTTATTTAGGCATTTCCTACACGAATCTACCTCTAGAGTTATTTTTAGCCACAACCGTCCACTAATACCCCTTCTCTTTCATTCTAACTAGATTTTAGCACTTGAGTCTCAAGGCTGCAATTTTTTGAAAATTAGTGACATTTTTGGTTTCAATGCAGTCGCTCGCTGATATGAACAACACAGTCTTTTGTCAATATCTTCATTATTATCTATCCGTCTGTATAAATGAAAGCATATTATTTCTCTGCTCAAGATGGGCCATCAGGCCAGCTAGATTTTATATTCCTAACATTATTATTAAGAAAAAGTTACTTTTCAAGGTTAGTTGTTTTTTTTTTAATATGTTCGAGCATCTTCTGTAATGCGTTTGCCGCTGAATTCAAATAAAGGACGAAGTGTCGCAAAAGCGTCCAAGAAATGACTGTTTCGTATAATAGCTAAGGTCCTTTTTGTCCATTTCTTTACTTTGTGTCAACTTGGGGACGTGAATTTTTTCCTTTCCCCCCCAATTGCGTCTTTTTAGCCTTGCTAGTTTCAAGCACGCGTTCAGTCATATTTTTTCCTTTTGATCTCCGTTCTCATCCCGTCTCAAGGGTAAACGTTTTGCCTTCACGTCTAACAAGTTAATTTCCATGGCGGGTGGTGACCCGCGGCATGGGCGATCATGTCTGCTATTAACTTATGCATTCTTTTTATCCCTACATTTTATCTTTGGAGATATTTTAACGTTGTATCACGGTTAATTTTATCACACATCTCCCCACTTGAAAACATGCCTACGGCAAGTTCCAAAACCAGTGATACACATAGATTTTTTTTTTTTTTTTTTTTTTTTTTTTTTTTTTCTTAACCAGCGGCACTTGGGCTTTCAGCCCTTCGGCCCAATGACGTGTCATTGCGAGGCTGGGGAACCTGAGGACTTTCCTTCCAACCCGGTCAGGAGCTTCGCTCCTTCCCATCCACAGAGGGTTTATCACAGGAGCCGTTCAGGCTATTCAGTCAAATTTCCGGCCGTAAACATTTCTTCAAACGCTGACGCCCGGGTTTGAACCATGAACACCTGGTCGCCAGTACAACGCCGAAGCCATTACACCAGCGCGGCTCCCATACACATAGATAAAATTACTCCTCACGCCTGCCACTACTCTAATTTTGATCACAGGGGTGCCGACTGAGGAAATCTGCACCGACATTCAATTTGCCTGGGATATATTGGATACTAAACTGATAAGGTTGAAGCAATAAAGACCACCTCAGCAATCTTGCGTTTTCATGCTTAGCCTGAGATAAGAATACGAGGGGCTGATGATATGTCTGGTCCACAAAAGTCCTACCATACAGATAGATTTGAAACTTCTTTATTGCCCAGATTAACGCTAAACATTCTTTTTCGCTTGTGGAATATCCTTGTTCCGCCTTATTCAATTTGCGGCTTGCATAAGCGACTGGGTTCAGTTCCCCATCAGGTGAAGATGATCTTTGCAACAAAGCCGCCCTGAGTCCCACATTACTTGCATCTGTTCTTACGACAAAGTCCTGTGTCAAATTAGGCATTTTGAGAATAGGCTTGCTAGTGAGTTTTTCCTTTAAATCTTGGAACGCTAATTCACTTTGCGCAGTCCAAATAATTTTATCTGGAAGTCCCTTGCGAGTCAGATCAGTCAGAGGAGCACAAATAGAGTTAAAATCTTTGATGTATTTTTGATAAAATCCGCATAACGACACGAATGATCGCACGTTCTTTTTTGTTTGTGGTCTAGGTGCTCTCTGCAGTTTTTCCAAGTTCTTGGGATCAGGGGTCATGTTACCCTGATATACAGTGTGTCCCAAGAATTCCAACTCTTTGCATCCAATACAACATTTTGTTGGCCTAGCAGTTAAGTTCGCCTCCCTAAGCCTATTAAATAACATTTTTAGAGCGTCAATGTGTTCTTCAAATGTCTCTGTGGCGACGAGAATATCATCCATGAAATTCGTGATACATGGGTTATTCAGGGGATCCAACAAATTTGCGCATCATCCTTGAAAATACACTCGGAGCATTTTTCAGTCCGAATGGTAGCATGTTGAATTCATAATGTCCATCCGAAATGCTAAAAGCCAAATAAGGTCTCACTTCAGGCTTCACTGGAATCTGGTAATAGCCTTTACTAAGATCCACCTTTGAAAAGTATTTTGCCTTGTTTAATCTGGCAAATAACTGTTTTGTGTCTGGTAATGGATCCACTTGTCCTTCTGTGACAGCATTCAGTTTCCTGTAATCTATGCACAGTCTGTGTTCCCCAGACGGTTTTCTCAACAAAACGACACTGGAGCTAAAAGATGATTCACTGTGTGAAATAATCCCCTCCTTCAACAAATACTCTATTTCTTCCTTCAATGCCTTCTCCTTCGCGAACGGAATAGAATAGGCTCTCATACAGATTGGGTTTGAGTCTACCAGTTTCATGTCATACTGTAGCAAATTTGTATGGCCTGGTTTATCTGTTAATACATCTGTATGTTCCTCCAGAACCTGTTGAAACTCTCTCCCTCTGATTTTTAGTCAGGTGCTTACTGACTTTTACCTGTGCTGCTGTTTCACAAGGATGTAATGGGTATTCATGTGAGGTGAGTGGTTCCTTTTGCATTTGAGTTGCGATAGCCAAGGTCAGTAAGGGGGTGCTTTCCTGGAGTGGTCTGTCCAGATACTTCTTTAACAGGTTTACATGATAAACTTTCTCCTTCCCCTTTTTGTCAATTTTATAGTTTGTTCTAGACACCTTCTCTAGAACCGTATATGGACCTTGCCATCCAATTTGTAATTTATTCTGGCTGCCGGGTAGTAGAAGCAGCACCTTCTCTCCCACAGCTAGTTCTCTGTCCTTTGCCTTCCTATAAAAAATATGCTGCATGTTTCTTCCTGGCTTGTTTCAAATTATCATTTGCCAGTTTCCATCCAGCTTTCAAACGAGTGGTCAGTTCGTTCACGTATTGATAAGATGAGGTAACAGTCTCTTCCGCCTTCTCATCTGTCCAGGTCCTTAATAGGGCTTCTAATGGACCTTTTATTGGCCTCCCAAATAGCAGAGTTGCGGGAGCCATCCCGGTTGAACTATGTGGTACCTCCCGATACGCAAACAATGCGGCGGGCAGGAATTGATCCCACAGATCCGGTTTTTCGTGTGCCAGCTTTCTCAGGATAGAAATGAGAGTCCCATTGAACCTCTCTACCTGGCCGTTCCCTTGCGGATGGTACGGACTACAATGAAAGTGTCTGGCTTGAAATAGCTTAAAAACTTCTTCCGTTAGTTTCCCCTTGAACTGAGAGCCATTATCAGTCAAGATTTGATGCGGGAATCCTAATCGGGTGAATATTGTAAGTAGTGCCTCTGCTACATGTTTTGAATCAATTGATGGCAGGGCTACCGCCTCTCCCCACATAGAACAAGTGTCCACCAGAGTAAGGATGTAACTGTTCCTCCTCTTGGTCCGAGTGAGAGGTCCCACAATATCCACTGCAACCCTCTCAAAAGGTGTTCCCACTTTGGGCATTTCCCCTAGAGTTGCAGGAGCAGTCCAGTGCTTTGGAGCTACCCTTTGACATTCTGGACAGGATTTGACATATCTTTTTATATCCTCCGTTATCCCTGGCCAGAAGTAATGACAAGCTATACGCTGTCCTGTGGCGCTGATCCCCATGTGACCACTGAAGGGAATCGCATGCCCGAGTTCCATCACTTTATCCCTATATGAAGTGGGAAGAACCAGCTGGTTGTGACCATTTGTTCCAGTTCCGGCCTTCCTGTATAATAGTTTGTTCTTCATAAAAATATTCCCCCTTGCTCGGAGGTGTGGGGCATTTGGGAAATTTTTTAAAACATGGCTTGAGTGTCCTATCCTCAGCCTGCGCCTTCCTCATCTCCTCTGGATGAGCATTTATAGGTTCACCTTCTTCCTCCTTCTTCTGTGACCTGGTCTGCACTGTCGCCATGATCACAGGTTTCTCGGGATTCCCCAAGAAGACGTATCTACACCCCAATATCAGAGGGTAGATTGGTTCATCTATCACTGCTGCTCTGATTTCTCCTTCCACATAGCGAGTTTTCACCGTTATCCTTGCGATGGGAAGTGTCATGAGTGGTATGTCCTTAGTCGCCCCTTGTATTTCCATCCACTAGGCTAGACTTCACAACTGAATCATAATCCAAACCTGTATCATAAAGGCACCTTATGGTGACCCCATTACAAATAACATCCTCACAAACTGGGGGTGATAAGGTTCCTGTTGTCCATTAGGATTAACCTTTAATCTTTGCGTCCCCGACTTCATTGCAGCAATGTTTGAAGGTTTCCTTCTACAAAATTCGGTGTTATGGTTATCCTTCTTTCACCATTTACACCATCTTTTTCCTTGGTTCACGGTTTTCTTTCATTGAACTTTTGGTCATTGAA